>QAGG01000179.1:0-41900 GCA_003138045.1 Penicillium sp. MA 6036
CTAGTATCCACGCCGGGACGGCTCAGAATGATGATGATGTTTTTTTTTGTCATCATTGCCTGTCAGAATTGAAAATTGGGAGCAAGTATTGTACTCACTTGGCTGTAGAGACGTCAGATGCAGAAATGCCAGATGCATAGTTGTCTGTCCAAAGCAAATCAGTATTGGATCCACAGGCTATATGCCATGTGATGAGGCCAGGGGTATGAAGATGAAGGCTCAGACTCAATTGTTTTCATTCATGCTATCCACGCCGGGACGGCTCAGGATGATGATGATTTTTTGGTCATCAGCGCCCTTTCCTATGAGGAAATGGAGGTGTATTGAAACATTGCACTCACCCGGGATACCTGAACTGGCGCGCGACCAGCACAGATCACGTCAATATCGCAAACACCACGCATTTGTGCCCACCGAGGATCGGAACAATTGTCCCAAGTACCCCTTCCCGTTTGAAGATTTTGTTCTCGACATCGTTCGTCGAAACTGGAAACGTAGTGTCGGACTAGTAGGATGGCACGAGAGGAATGACTGGTATAGAGATTTGGTGTCAGCAATCATTCTTGAAGATGAAATAATAGAGTCCCTGTCGGTCATAGATGAATCTTCGAGCTTGGTGTGCCGATTCATGAGCCCAGGTTGGCTCACAGATGCTGTAGAACTCAACCATTAGAATCATGTCATCGAATGGTGTGGGGGAAGCTTTGGGGATAGGGGAAATGGTACTCACGCTGCATCAGCCGAATAGTAAGACTTGTGATAGATCGAAGACACAAACCGGTGAGCCCCCAAATTGGGCTCAGATTCTGTCGACTTGTGAGTTCAGCTTCCACCGGTCTCCAGCAAGTTTTGATGGCAGCAGTCAGGAGACCGTGTGCCGTGATCACCGCGTGTAGTAGCTTATTCAAAGAACAAGCCTGGAATGACGCAGAGAAAACTTACTCTTTGTATCCGAGCTCGTAATCAATTTCTTCTGGCGAATGTAGTCTGCAAATACACAGAGCATGATGTGCACCACCTGCTATTCGCCTTTAGCTTCAAGGTGGTGCTGCCGCGGAAGATCTGGGCTGTCTGTTAGAATCACGTCAGTAAGATGCGTTCCATGGAAGCTCTGATCTTTGCCATTGAGGTGGCTAGATAAACAAGGTGAGGAAATCTTACTCACCTTGCCAAGTAGTGGAACTTCCCTGGGACGAACTATTCACGGCGGTAACGTGAATGTCTGAGAAGCTTTGGGTCTGTTAGCAGGGTTAAGACATCTAGCAGATATTTTCTTTGGTCAGGAGTGGGAGGCCGGGTTGAGATGAAGTATGAGCTATGACTTGCAGCCAATCGCCAGGCGACTCGCTTGCTCTTTCGCGATTGGAGTGTGGATGAAGGCAAGTATGAAGGCAACAAGCATCTTTGGGGAATGTTCAAGGTAAGATGAGGCATGAGACATGATGAGAGTGCTCGGTATCAGGGAATTGAGACAGTGACACGTATCAATTGCATGTTGTTAAGCCGGAACAGACCATACCTCGCCGGGGAAGGGTTGAAAAAACGGACTGGGGATGTGGGGATGAGTGGGAGTAGCACTGAATGGATGAGAAGAGAGGAGTAAGAGGAAGAGTAAGAGGAAGAAGAAGAAGAAGGTATTTATCTTGGGCGCACGCTCCAAATGTCAGACGTGTCGACGACTAATCATCGCGATGTTGACGACTAATCATCGCGATGTTGACGACTAATCATCGCGATGTCGCCGACTAAGCGTGGTAAGCGAGTCAAACACCCAAGGAAACAGGCAGGCAAGTTTGAGAAAGGCAAGAAGAGGAACATTGTACAGATGAAATAGTATACTCACTGGTCTGAGTAGGTGGGAGGCAGCTGGGCAATATTTACTTCTATGGACTCGCTGATTGGTGGGTGAACTATACGAACGCTTATTGGTCAGTCGCGAGGCGCTAAGCGAGGTCCGTGCGCAACGACCCACAGATCTTTAATTTTGAA
The DNA here is from genome assembly GCA_003138045.1 of Penicillium sp. MA 6036. NCBI lineage: Eukaryota > Fungi > Ascomycota > Eurotiomycetes > Eurotiales > Aspergillaceae > Penicillium > Penicillium sp. MA 6036. The sequence goes on from QAGG01000179.1 coordinate 1,990, forward strand.
GGTTCCCGCAGGTACCCAGAGCCACGGGTTTCTCCCGCGTGCAGGGGAAAGTTAGAATGAGTACACTATTGAGTAGTCCACTGGTAGTAAACTTGTGAATAGCTAATATACCTGTTTCATTCGGAATCTACAATGTGAAGGCGTAAACGCGAACACTCGAGTAATTTTCTCGGCTACATCCTTGGGCCCGGAGAGGGCTGACCCAACCTGAGAATTTGAAGTAGACAGTAGTTCAACTTGCCTCCATCCATAATCCGTTCAGAAACTTCAGTACTTTTGCATTGGTTGAGAGAAATTATGCTCGACCTATCTACAACTTGCAGAGCAACGAACGATCAACATGGCTTATCCGGACGCTTACAGCGTTCGGATAGCTTCTCGGTGAAGTCTTGTCCCCATTTCGCGCTTCGAGAGTCAGTTTCTAACGATTGGTCTGTGGTAGTTCGAATCGCACCTTGTGTTATGGTTGACGAAGTCACGAAGATACTCATACTTCGACTTGCGCTCTGACGCATCAAGAGTGAGGGCCTTGAAGATTGCCTCGGACATTTCGGTCTTGTTGGCCGGGTGGAATGAAATACTGCCTTTCGACATGAAAGACGAAGCGCCAGCGAATTCGGACAGCACAAGTACGCCATGGCGCTCACGTTGACAAGCCACGTATTCGAACGCTACGAGATTCATACCGTCACGAGTGGATGTGAGGAGGCACACATCGGCTATCGAATACAAGGCTGTCAGCTCTGAGAAGTGGACGGACCGATGCATGTACAGCAGCGGTGTACCCTCGGGGGTGGCTATTCTTGTCAGTATGCGCCTTTGGTTGAATGCGAGAACTAACCATGTTTGCCGTTGATTTTTCCAGCCATCGTGCAGAGATCGCGCTCGAGATCCTGGTACTCCTTGACATCCTCACGGCTGGGTACTGCTACCTGGATGAGAACAACTTTATTCTGCAACTCAGGGTGGTCGTCGAGAAAAGCGTCAAAGCCGCTGAGCTTTTGTGTCAGACCTTTGATGTGGTCCAGCCTATCGACGCCTACAATCACCTTGACGCCCTTATAACGTTCTTTCAGAGTTCGGATGCGATCTTGGACCTTCGGCAGCTCCAAAGTGTCGGTGAACTTCTGCGGGTCAATGCCAACAATGAACTTGTTCGTGCAGACGAGGCGGTTCTTATACTGGATTTGGTTTGGAATCTCGGTACGTGCATCACTGCGGTGGTATGAGAAGACTATTCTCTACTGGGGGGTGATCGATTCATGGTTAACACTTACAGAAGGCTGGCACAGGTATCGATAAAGTTCTGCTTATACTCGTCGGTGTGGAACCCAATCAAATCGCTCGATAACAAACCTTCGATCAAATGTTTGCGAACTGGCAGATTTCTCCAAAAGTCACCTGCAGGGAACGGTGTGTGAAGCGAGAACCCAATGGCACAAGACTTTCCTCGACTTTTCAGCCTATCTCGGAGAAGCTCGGGCAATAGCATGAGGTGGTAATCGTGGACCCATATCAATGTTCCGTTCTCCGCTGTCTCCACGATGGCATCGGCGAAAAGCTCGTTTACTCGCTTGTAAGCTTGCCATGGAGTGTCATCGAAGGTTACTCCCGACTGATAGTGGAGAATGGGCCAAAGGATTCGGTCTGAGAATCAGAATGTGTCTTTGAATCGGGATACAATACTTACTCGAGAATCCATTGTAATGCTCGTGTGCCAGGGTACTATCAAGAAATATAGCGATAGCATTATGGGCTGCCAAACTTTCTGAAACTTCGTCTCTGTCTCCAGGGTCCCTGACCTCAATTCCCGGCCAGCCAAACCATTGAAACTGGGTGGACTTCGTCAATCCGGCGAGAGATGTGACCAGACCGCCACTAGAAATCGAAGATTGGAAAGAACCGTTCACCCGCTTCACTGACAGTGGTAGCCGGTTGGAAACGATAATGAGGTTCTGCTTTTCGCCAGATGATAGTCCCATCTTGCTGCCAAAAAGTGTAGTTATATATCAGTGTGACAACAAAGGGAATAGATGAATGGAGTGAATGTCACAGCATTGCCCTTTCAATGGTGAGAACTCTTTTTATCAAAGGCAAACAGCCGAGCAACTGCCGTACGTTATATGTTGCCCCAGAAATGGCAAATGGCAAATTTACGTCAGTATGAAAGCGCTACGTTCTTTTGTTCGACCTACTCGGCGTCCCTCGGCATTTGCGCGACATTCAAATACCTAGTAACAGCTCGAGTGGTTCGAGGCTATGAGCTGGACCTATATCTCAATTATTTGAGACCACGGGGCTTTTGCCACAACAAGCTTCCAAGGTTGGACCTCGGGAAGTAGTTGAGGGTTGTGTCTATATATTTGGGTGGATCCGAGCACTGTGTGTCTACTAGGTAGCCCAGTAGGTATTCAATCCCTGGATGCCATTGACGGGCTGTTTAGTTTGGTAGTAAATCATCAAAATTTCAAATTTCAAAATGTTTTTATTTATAGTTCCGCTAAATTAGTTACACATGCTAGCAATTCGTCAGTTTCGTCATAGGAATGTCAGAGCTAAACACCCGACACCTCAACTTTTTCCTCCGCCACCTCAACTTTCTCCCCCTGGTCTTTTTTGGCTTTCTTGTTTTGGAGGATTTTCACAGCAATAAAACAAATCAGTCCAGCAGCGTACGAGCAGCCAGCAAATGAAATTAGTCCCCAATATGCCCCTTCGCAACGGTGGATGATTTCTCCCGCGATCGGGACTCCGGTCAATGCACTGATAGAAAATGTTAGCGAGATACCGAAGACAGGGGACATGTAACTAGACTTACCCAAAGCTGACAATGGTATACACAGTGGTGTAGTAACGCCCATAATTCTCGACAGGACACAGTTCTCCAACACAAACAGGGACCAAGCTGATGTTGCTACCACTTCCAAACCCAAACACAACAGAGAAGATGATCACAGCAACAATGTTTCCGTTGGCGGGCATCCAAATACCCAGTACAGAAATCAAACAAAGAATGTTTGTCAAGATCAATGTGTTGAATCGTCCGATTCGATCGGCAATGATTCCCGGAAGCCATCGCCCAGGGAAGGATCCCGCATTGAGGAAGACAACCATCAAATACGACATGCGAGGGGATATCCCACTTGCAATTGAATACGAAGCAATGTACTCAAGTGGAATGAAGAATCCCCACTCAATGAAGAAAACACCGATGGTCGTCAGTGCAAGAATAGGATCTTTGAGAATGGTCAGATCGGGAAGGAAGACCTTAAGGGATGGCACCACCGGAACTTTGGACGGAGGGAAATTCGCCCGCACAAAGATGAGACCGGGAATCAGCAGAACGAGTGTGATAAGGCCGACGACCCGACTGGCCCATGCAAACCCAATCTCAGGAGCAAGGTTTTGCAGCACCAAGGGGAAGATCACACCGCCGATACTTCCACCTGCCAGTGCAAGGCCAGTTGCTGCACCGCGGCGCTTGACAAAGAAATGACCGATACTGGCTACTGGAACAATGAATATGAATGATGTTCCCATTCCTCCCAGGATACCGATGACAATTAAGAAGTGCCAGTACTGAGTGCAGAAGCCCATGAGAACGAATGTCAGCACCAACAGGAAAGATCCAATCCACATAAGTAGTCTAGGACCTTTGATATCGAAAATAGGACCAATTTGGATTCCACAGAAGAAGACGAGGAAGTTGTAGATACCGAAGATCCACCCGATTTGACCTTCGCTAATGTTTGACAGTTGGTGCGTCGAGATCCAGGCTTGATAGATGCCAATGCTGTTCATAAGGCCTAGTCCACCCATGATACAGCTGAAGCTGCCTGCTACCACGAGGTTGCCAATGAGGCCCCCTTCCGGGCAGGAGGCCGAGTCGACTTTTGGTTCCATGTGCATTATTTGAGGCTATGCAGGTAATTGAAAGATAAAATTGACTTTTGGTTTAATCTACAAAGGGATCACTCTATGGAAGTCAAGCACTTTATACCTACTCTGTGGTGGATATGGAAAATTTTCATCTATAAACCATTTCAAAGCTCGGCGATTTTCATAGTTCAGGCCGCATGGCTTCTGACGTGCAGCGGGACCTGATAATCGCCGAGGGTAATTTTGAAGATCGGGAACGGGTTCCTTTCCTCGGACCTGGAGACATGTCAATGGTTCAGCGAATGAAGGGACTTGAAGGGTCTGCAAAGACACCGGAATCAGGCATGCTCGTACTTCGGCGCCGTGGCAAAGTTGCTACTATGGGTCGGCACTGCCGGTGGCCGAGTCCTCGCCCATCGGCCAAAGTTCGCCGGCTCGGCTTCGGCCAAATTGGCATCCATCAGGCCAATGCAATATCATACGCATGTGAAGGTGCCCAATTGCCCGCAGTTTAAATTGAATGGATCATGCCCTGTTTAACTTATTCGCTGGACAGCCCATTGCATATAATTTTAGCCCTGGAGGCGTTTTCTACCGGGCGTCGCATACAATTACTAGTGAGAATGAAGACTTGTCGCTTTAACCTTGGAAAGGGAAACCTAGGAAAAGGGCGTAACAAATTTGGGAGAGAGGATCTTCGAGGGGATCTATGCCACGACAGTCCTGTGGATGGGATATAGAATGAACAGAGAGAAATCCAATTCCCCCAGATAAGTTCAAGAGTAATACAAGAAAAGAACACAAGATGACAGAGGTATAAGAGAGTAACACCGAACCAGTTCAGGTTGCCAGTCCCAACGCCAGCAATCCCCAAATATGCTGCCAAACCCCGCAAACAAAGACGCCGACCGTTTTAGATGCCAATGCAGTTCAGGCAAACCTGCGCTTGGTTGGGCTCGGGGTGCGAAGGTGCTGTTCGCGATCACGGCTGCGCTCGGTCACGAAACCCATCGACCGAGTGTTCTCCAACATGAGAGGCTGCTCTGGTTTCTCGTAGGTCTGTTCTTGCCGGGGGTCTTGTTGTTGCCCATAGTATCCGAAAGAGGGGTTGTGCTGCAGCTGTGGGTGCATGGGTTGGGATGGGGGGTGTTGTGCGTAGTGCTGCTGTTGGAGGCGGTGCCTAAATGAGCGGAATGACCAGTTGCTGACAACTGTGACGGTCGAGATGGTTGCGAGGAAGAATAGCTAGATGCTCTGTTAGCGCAGGATCACTCCCAATTGCCCGAAAAGGAACTCACAATCGCCTTCCAGCTGATGGGGTCAATAAAGCTGTTGATGATGATCGCCATGGTGTGCGCGGAAACCTTGGCTCGGCCAACCTTCGCCGGGTCGCGATTCATGCACCGTTCCCAGTTCTCGCAGATCGTTTCCAGGGCCGGTGCCCGGGTCGGTCGTCCACAGTCGTTGTCAAGGTAGCTCTTCGTGCAGACTGCCATGTCGGCCAAAATGGTGTCGGACATTTCCTGCGCGGCCTGCTCGAACTCGCCGCGGATCGCCGACACAAATCCAAAAACAACGTACACGGCTAGCGAGAAGAGCGACAGATTCACCACTAGCTGGGCCCACCATGACAGGATGGCGGGGACATTCGGATGTGCCTCGAGCATGCTGAAGAATTCAGACCACGTTGATACCCGTGATCCCTGCTCGACCTGCTTGTTGCCTTGTTTCGCTAGCTTCGTCGGTTGATCCCTGCTGCTGGGTCGGTCATCGTCGGTCTCGTCGTCGCTGTCCACCTTTATCGTTCGGCCAAGTTCCCGGTCCCTCCTTCGCTTTTTCTGTATGCGGTTGACGGCCGCGTTGGAGTGGTGGGCTAGTCGCGGGATCTGCCCTCGCCCTGGACTCTGCGGGGCCTTCGTAAAGTTGAACATCGATCCAATCCCCTTCCCTGCCTTGGATGGCTGCTCGGGAGTATCCTCATTATCTGCATATTCCGGCGATGACATGTTTTCCGCCCCTGATGAAAAATCCACATCAAATTTCCGTGGTGTCATGAACGAGGGTTGGCCAAACTTGGCTTTGGGGGACGGTGGTGCGGCTTGGTGACGGGGTTGAGAGAAAAGGAAGGGTTGGGAGTTCGGTTGACGGAGAGTCGGTAGGCTTTGCTTTTTGGGAGACTCAAATGTGCTATGGGTTCCTGGACAGATGTGAGCAATTGACATCGTATCCAAGTTCTGCAGATCGGGATACCAACGTTTCTTGTCATGCTGTGCGCCGAGCTGAAAGAAGGGCGAACTGACGTCGCCGGGAGGTTTCGTCTCCCATTCGAACTCCATGGGACTTTCTCCAGTTCGCTTGTCCATTTTTGCGACCGGTTTATACGTACGCGGTAGATGGTGGTGAAGTTCAAGAAACAGCAAGTTTTTTGTTTGGGGTAAACAGAGTCCCGTAGCAACCTTGGCGCTCTTTATCTCCGCCTTAGGTGCGATCTATTCCGATTAGGCCATTCCAAGGTTACTACTGAACGATGTCTTCTAAACAATAGCCATTGGACAGGAGCGTGGAAACTTGTATACGATGAACCCGCAGTCGAATTTAAGGTGACGAGAATTATGGGCGTTATGTTCCAAGGTTGCCACTACGTATGTCGCAATAGTATACAAACTCTACCAGTATATTGATGCAACAGGCGTCCAGCACCCAAATATTAAGAGACGCAAACGAGGCTACTCGTCCATCTGCCACTGATAATCCAGCGCATCATACCGGCTTTTCTTATTCCGCGCGGCAAACCAATCCTTCTCAAACCCATTCGCTCGATCCACTCCATCCCAGCGATGCCCAGGCCGAATACTATACCGATTCGGCTGGAATGATCCGCGGTAAAGAGGCTTGCCCGTAACACTAGCCCCCGCATCCCGACGCTCGGTCAGGAACTGTGCGGCAGGATCGTTCCACCGGTCCTGGGCCCTCATCTCGTCGTTCATATCTTCGTCGTCGATCGTCCGCCCAAGGGTCATCGATTTGGCATTTTGCAGTTCTTGTTTCCGATCTGCGCGCTGTTGCCGTTGCACATCGCCCATCGCGGCTTCGCGCTCTTGTTCTTCCTTTTCGCGCTTCTCTTCCTCTGCCCGTCGGGCCTCGGCGCGTTTCATGGCTACATTGATGATGCGTCCGGATGCGTCTCGGTAGATTGTTTCTTGGGCCTTTTCGTTCGTGGCAGACGGGTCGCGGTAGAGTGCTTCTTCGGCTTTGCGGCGTTTTTCTTGCGCCTTCACCATCGCCGCGGTCTGAGCGGCTGTTTGAAGACCGCCGCGTGCGCCAGACTCCATTCTTCCTGCTCCGTCATCGTTGTCGGCAACCGTTGGGTCGTCTTCGTCATCTTGGTCTTGTTCGGCTGCTCGCTCGGCCGCTGCGGAGGCGAGGATTGCATCTGCGGCATCTTGTTCGTTTGCCTGACCAGGTGCGGGTCCTCCGATAGTTTTCCAGCCTGACTTTTTGGCTCGGCGGAACTCGGCAGAGTGGGCAGAGGTATCGACGTATGGTCTGTCTTCGTCGTCTTGGCGCTGGTTGCCTAATGAAGCGCGAATGTCTGGGGGGTCATCGTCGGCGATGATCAGACCAGAGCCTGAAGTGTCGACGGTTTTGGTCTTCTTGCGCTTCTTTTTCGGCCGCTCGGTGGCTGGGTCGGCTGTGAGGTAATTCTTTGCTAAATAGTCTGCGAGTGAGCCCGGCATGGCTTCGGTCTGGTGTAGTGTGGGTAGGAGGACAGCCCTGGAGAGCTCGGTGATTTATCGATAACTAAATCGATTGATAGCGGGAACAACGTTTCCCCGAACTGTATGCTGACTAGCGCCCTTGGTTGTCAATATCGATGCTTCATCACTTCTGGTGACCAGTAATTTGTCTCTCCAGATATTGTTTGCATTTCTTTGATATTACTTCCGCAGCATGCCTCGATCTGAGGAGGCAGAGTGGTGGGCCAATGCGGTATACGAGGCGATCCAAGAGATCCCCCGAGGCAAAGTAACATCCTACGGGCATATCGCTCGACTACTCGGTGAACGTACGGAATGATGTTCTGATATTTGTATAAACACAAAATTGATTTTCTTATCCAGCCCAACGGCCACGCCAAGTCGGGGTATGTCTCAAAGTCCTTCCACCGGCGGAGTCTGGTGCACATTTCAATAATGACACCGTGCCATGGCAGCGAGTCATCAACTCGAAAGGAATGATATCGCACCGGTAGGTCTTTCCAATTCCTACACTTGAGACTATACTTGCTGTCTTCCGTACTCTATCAAAAACTTGCTCAGAACGCGAGCAAACATCCCCGCACTCGTGGCTGACGTCGAGAGCAGTGGACCCGGCAGTGCGCAGCGCCAAGCCGACGTTCTCCAGTCAGAAGGCGTTGAAGTCACCACAGACAGCATGGGAGAAATGTATGTCAGCCTCGCTCAGTATGGGTGGTTTCCCAGCCATCTTCCGAGCGAGCAAGACGAAGACGAGAGCGAGAACAGCGAGGTGTGACAGGTCATATCTCCTCTGTACAGGAAACAACACGCACCATGTCCACGGCCCTCCTGTCAAATACCGCAGCGGGATCAAAGCGAGTAGCGCATACCTCGCATTCACATCTATGACATTACCAGGCCCTCAGGGCCTACAAGAAAGGAAACAAAACAGCACAAGATGAAGCAGGGAGCACAAGCATAGTCTCCTTGAGATCAATGGGAAATCGGACCATAGTCTATGGATGAAAGAAACCTAAGCAACATGGTCAAAGTACAAAAAAAAGCATACGAGAGACGCAAGAAAACACCCGCCCCAAATTATCAAAAGGAAGAAAGTGCAATCAAAAGACATAGAACCAACCAGCATCGAACGATAAATGGACAGTGGGAAAAAAAGATCGTTAACTCACATCATAGCCGTAAGGGCATGGGAATAAAAGCCCGTGGAAAAATCTAGACTAGAACAAATGCGCTCATCGCTTCTTCACCTCAAGCGCCCAGCCTTCGATCCCTTCACCACGAGTGCCGGGCACAATCCCAAGATCGATCCCATCCATACCAGGCGTATCCTTTACCCACTCGTGGGCAGCCATGCCACCCGCATTGGCTCGCTTTTCGGGTGAGAGGTCGAGCATCGGAAGAAGCAATTCACTGATTCGCATAGCTTCTTCCATTGAGTAGTGGTATTTTTCTCGTAGGACGTCTGGAAGAGCCCAGTGGCGGAGACGGTGGATGTTGCGCAGTTCACCCTTGCGGTTGAAGATCTCGTTAGACCATTTCCCGTTCATGCAAATGGTTTTGGGGAATGGACCGAGCAACTCGATAATCTGTGCGATGTGATCGTCGTCTTTGCCGTATTTCGTTCCTGATTGCGGGTCGAAGAGGTAGTCACCTGTGATGAGTTCGAAGACCTGGGATTGTCAGCAATTGTGCGCCACGCTTGTTGGGCGATATTTACCATGCAAGCCATGCTCCACACATCGGTACTGGCCCCCCACTTGGAACCTAGGATGACTTCAGGTGAACGGTATTGGCGGGTTTGAATGTCGTTTGTGAAGTGGTGGCCGACCCAGCAGGCATTACCCAGATCGGCGATCTTGACGGAGATGATGTTGGCGTCGATTGCTTCTTCGACTGACTTTGGGGGAGGCTTGTCTAGGGAAATGCCAGACACCTCTCGCTCCAGCAGGTCACTGGGTACACATTAGAAATTGGACTTGTCAACGTTAGGGAGTCACATACGCTGTCCTCTCCCGCTGGTTTTGCTTCTCGTCTTCTTCTTTCACCCCAAGTAGGTCCTTCATAGAGGGCTGTTCTGCGTTACTTGCTAGGGAGGAGTCAGTCGAGGCGCATCCACAGGCGCAAAGCGGAAACTCACATGAGGATTCATTGACCATCTGATTGAGACTGCTGTGGGAGTTGGATGAACTGTGCTTGAAGTCGAAGCTGCCGAAGCTGGTGTTAAGCGGGCTCGGAAGGGGCTGACTGCCCGTAATCAATGTGCGTCTGCGTCTTCTTCCATTCCTGTTATCTTCTTTAGCTTCTTTCTTGGCTTCCTCTTGGACGTGCGCCTTGACGATCTGCTCCACATCTCCGATCTCGATCAGCACGTTCTCCGGCTTCAGGTCCGTGTGGATAATGCCGCACTCCCGGTGGAGATAATCTAATCCCAGCAGTACCTGCTTTGCGATCTGCTTCACTAGCGGCATGGGGATGCCACGGTGGTTCCACCGCTTGATGAGTCCCAGCAAGTTCTCACCCAGGACCTCGAAAACCATACAGACGTGCACGCCATTGGGTCCCTTGTGCTCGAAGGAATCCAACAGACTGACGACGTGTTTCCGACCCGGGTGAGAGGGCTTTGCCTGGACGATCTTGCTCAGGAGCTTGATTTCGTCGATCGCCGTCTCGGTGTAGTGGGCGGCGGAGCGAACGACCTTCAGTGCGACGTGTTTACCGGTGGTCGTATCCCGCGACAACCAGACGGTGGAGAAGTGACCCCAACCCAGCTTGCGCACGATCACATAGCGCTCGTTGTTGTAGGTTTCGCCGACCGCGACCGGATGATATCCACCCTTGCAATAATCTTCGGAGTCCTCTTCCTCGGCGGTGGCTTCCAGCTCTTCGCCGGATGAGGAGGAGGAGGAACGCGAGGCGGAAGTCTTGGAGGGTACGGCGCCGGTGCTGTTCAGTTAGCGCTTGAATCGGGCGATCCAAAACAGCGGCACATACGATTCTGCAGGGTTCCCTTCGTTGGTCAGAATAGGTTTCAAGTCGGTTCCCTTTCTTCGTTTCTTGCCTCCATTGCCATTGGCAGCCGTTGCCGCGACGTTTGCCATTTGTTTGCCTTTGTTGAGTATCGTCTTGGTGAGATCGACTCCCTCCATGATGTGGAGATTTGGAAGGTCAAGCTGAGAGAGGGCGGGGCACACGGGCTTTTGGTTGGCCCAGCGGAAAGTTAAGCGGTGGATGAGGGGCGCACTTTTGGATGAACCTGCAATTCTCCCAAAAAAAAAAGGATGAACAAACTAAAACAAAAAAAGGAAAATGTTCCGTGAAGGGGGCAGTGACAAGAGGCGAAAATGGCTAGGGAAACAAGAAGTCCAGAGCGCCGATCAAAAAGAAAAGCCCACTTCGGTATTAAGTCAGTTAGGGAAGAATATAGGTTTCCGCAAACAGCCTGGTGGCGATGGTCGCCGCATCGAGAGATTAAATAAACATAGAATGATATATTGTTCTTGTATATTGCAGGTTGCTCGTACTTTTTCTTCAGAAAGGAGAGTAGAGAAGGGAGAAGTACGACCGTGAGAAGTACATCTATGAGGTCGCTCTATTCACCTCTTTCTATTCATCTTATTGACTGGAATATTTTGGAATATTTTCACCTTGTCAATGTATACAGATATTTTAAATATATTTAAATATATCAAATCTCATAACAAAATAAAGACATACCACGTATTCTTCTATGAAGCCAATATCTCTACTCCGTACCGTGTATACTACAGAGTGCCTTCATCTGATGTCACAATCCCCGCAACTCCCTTTTAACTCCAAAGCTCCGGTGGATTCCTCACCTCAACAATCATGGCCAGCCCGTTCGACCGCCGTCCCATTCACGACTACTTTATCGCTTCTCCCCTGATCGCCCTCCTCTATCCCGTCCACCAAGTCCTCCTCCGTTTGCGTGGTCCTCCTCGATTACCGCCCCCGGAGACCCAACCGATCCGCGTCGTCTGCATTTCCGACACCCACACCCTCGAATGGCCCGAGGTACCAGAAGGGGACCTGCTCATCCATGCAGGTGACCTCTGCAATGATGGTTCGGTGCGGGAGATCCAGGCCACCGTCGACTGGCTCCGAAGCCTTCCCCATCCTCACAAAATCGCCATCGGCGGAAACCACGATAGCTACTTCGACGTGCGTTCGCGCCTAGACGAGGACCGCGACTCCTCCAGTTCCTTTGCGGCTATCTCCTCCGCCGCCTCGGTTCACTCCCTTGACCTGAACTCCCGCATCGATTGGGGTGACGTTCACTACCTGCAACATTCCGCCGTCACCCTCTCCTTCAAAGACACCTCTGCGCCCTCGCCAACAACCCCTCTGACCAGCGCCCGCTCCCGTGCTCTGACCATCTACGGTGCCCCGCAGATCCCTGCCATCGTTCCCTTTGGCCCTGAGCACGCCTTCACCTACCCTCCACAACACGACGCTTGGTCCGGTACCGTGCCCCAAGAAACAGATATCTTGGTCACTCACACACCACCCCAGTCCCATCTGGACCTCTCCCCCATCTACTCCATCGGCTGCCCGAATCTACTCGCAGAATCATGGCGCGTCCGTCCGGCACTGCACGTCTTCGGCCACGTCCATCACGGCGCCGGCCAAGAACCCGTGTTTTGGGACGAAGCCCAGCGTGCCTGGGAGAGACTATGCGCATCGCGCCGCTGTCGGGCTCGACTGACTCGACTTGCCTCGCTAGCGGGCTTCCTGCGTGACCTCTTCGACCTGACTGCGTGGGCAGACGCGGCGCGGGTCGTCGGGTATGGCATCCTGGGTGTGATCTGGGCCCACGTATGGGGCGGCGAGAATAGGGGTGGCGGGTGGATGGTCAACGCCGCTTGTATGTATGGTGATTCTGGGCGATTGGGAAACCCGCCTAGGGTGTTTAATTTGTAATTACTGTGTAACTATAGTGTCAGTTGTTCTTGGTTTTGGCGGCATTCGAAAAAAGCCAATACCCACGCTGGTGGTTTTTATACCCGGCTTTGGCGGTATGTTATGTGTTTAATTTGATATGGAATACTGGGAATGTCGAAAGACTCCCGAACCTTGACCCTTGGAAGACATGAGCTACCAATCCTTTCAAACCCCCACAGGAACCGTCTTGCCATAACCAGCAGCCAATTCCCGTAGCAAATGCTTCTGGTGCTTGCCACTGCCCGTCTTAGGGAAGTCAAGGCATATCCCATCCGGACCAACCCAAAAGACCACCTGGGGAGTACGAGACCATCCCATGCTAGACGTCACCCAGTCTTGAATCTCCTGCAGCCCGGGTCTGCATATCGTCCCCTCCGAGGCCTTCAAGAAGCAGCCCACCACTTCACCATACTTACGATCCGGAGTGCCAACCACGCATACCTCTGCCACCGCAGGGTGCGCGAGTAGCCGCTCTTCAATTTCGACGGGGAAAATATTCTCACCACCTGGTTTTGTCAGTGACTACTCGCGGTCGAAAAGCGCAGTTCGGAATACTTACCGCGAATGATAATATCCTTGATCCGTCCGGTGATATGGCAATATCCAAGGTCGTCAATCATGCCTTCATCGCCCGTGTGCATCCACACAACGCCATCTTCGTCCCGTATCATCACTTCATTCGTCTTCGCCTCGTCGTCTAGATACCCTCGCTGCAGCACATAGCCGGATGTGCAAAGCTCGCCCCTCTCACCCTTACCCACTACACGGCCCATCTTATCAACAATCTTGGCTGATGTGTGAGGCATGACTCGACCAACAGTCGCAACACGCATCTCAACTGGATCTTCAAACTTCGACATGAAAGTCACCGGGCTTGTTTCAGTCATCCCGTATGCGATCAGCATTGTCTCAATGCCCATTTGTTCTTTGAGTTTGTTCATCAGGGTCAGAGGGACTGTTGATCCTGCTGCTAGGCCTTTGCGGAGGCTTTGGATGTTACGTTTCCGGGTCTGGTTGGCTTCCAGCTCGGCGATGAACATAGTTGGGACACCGTAGAGCGCTGTGCATTTTTCGTCGACGATCGAGTCGAGGACAAGATTGGCGTCGAAGTGGTCGGATGGGTACACAATTGTACAGCCGTGGATGAGACACGCGAGGAAGCCCATCACGAGCCCGAAACAGTGGAACAGTGGGGGTGGACAGCAGATGATATCCTCCTCTATAAGCTGGAGGTTATCTCCGACAAGGCGTGCATTGTTGAGAATATTGCTGTGCGTCAATGTCAGAATGGACTGGGATATCCTGGTGGATAACGAGGCTGAGACTCACACATGGGTCAACATTGATGCTTTCGCTGCGCCGGTTGTGCCTATTCTCATATCAATATCCTTTCTGAATTGGGAAACGAACGCAACTGGATTAGCTCACCAGATGTGAACTGCAAACTTGCCACATCCGATGCTTGAACTGAAGCAACAGTCGTATCATAAGAAGTGTTCGACTCCGGAGTAAGTGGGGCAGACGAGAGGAAGCTTTCATAATCCTCGCTCAGCTCTGTTTCTTCGAGGCATGTTCTATCACCAAGGGTGATGATTCGAACCAACCCGGTCAAGACAGAGCGTGTGGCTGATGAATTCAATAACTCAAAGTGCTGATCCATGCTACGAGTTCCGATACACGAAGCAAGAAACAGAGCACGACATTCTGTGCCGCAGAAGCTCACTCAGTCAGTCACGGTTTCAGAAGATGCATACACCTTGTGGGATAACATACTTGTCTTCTCCAATGCATTTCGAAGCTCCCAGGGTTTGTATGTGGTATGGAGGACCAGAACCGAACACCCGATCAGCGCACCGCCGACAGCAACTTCAAGATACTCCGATCGATTGCCAGCCAGAATGGCGACACAATCATTTGCTCTTATTCCCACGTGGAGCAAAGCTCTGGCTACCGATCTTCCTCGCTCCGCAAGCTGAGCGTATGACAGTCGAACGCCTTGCCATGGGAAAACAGCGATTTCCTTCGAGCCGAACTTCGCTGCTTGCTTATTGACAACATCACCCACAGTGGTTGACAGCCAGAGTGGGGTATCGATAGGCCCTTTTACAACAGCACAAGATGAATCCATATTGAGAATTGTTTCGCGCCTCGCACTAGTTTGAGAGATTGCGGGCTGTATACGGTTTACAATGGCAAATGGAGCCAAAAGAAATATGCTCAATCTGGGATCACATGGCAGCGTTAATTCGAATCTACTGAATATTGATCGAAAAGTCGAAACGAGGATATCATATTTTTAGTCCAGATCGGGTACTCCGAGGTGCAGCTAAATCTCAAAGGCTCCAATTTACGCGTTCCGTTTATGCAGTGATCGCGCTAACGCGACTAGGTTAGATGGCGCATCATCTTGGGCGACGCACAATTCGATAAGCTGTGAGCGGTCAGATCTCTCTGATCTTTAGGGGCTGTGACACGTTTGCTTACCTGCAGAACAGAACAGTCGGTGAAATTCTCACAACGCCACAGTGCCTCGAGTTCAGCCGTTGTTCCGACACGATGGGTTTGATACGTGCCGGGCGTTGCGCCAAACAGGGCAGGGAGCAGTCGATGATTCCAGGGCTGAATGTCATTGTAGATCTGCTTTTCGCCGTGGATCAATCGTTCGACGGTATATCCATTGTTGCATACGATGAAACTATTAAATCCACGGGTCAGCTGCCCCATTTTGATCCGCAGGAACGGGGTCGAATCCACTACTAACATGATTGGTTTGAGGCCTCGTCGAATGATAGTGCTCAGCTCTTGACATCCACATTGGAGACTACCATCTCCGATGAAAAGGATTGTGCGTCTTTTAGTGTCGGTTGAGTCCCGCACTGCCTGGGCTGCTCCCTGGCATGCCCCCACTGTGTACCCGATGCTCGACCAAAGGTACTGGGCCATGAAGATACTGTTTGGAGGCATAGTGGTGTTCCATATTCCAAAACTTGAGGTACCTGTCTCAGTCAAAACGACGTCACCAGCTCGAAGCCATTTTCCCAAGCTCGTCCAGAGCCAGTCATGTGTGATCAGGTCTGACTTTTCAGCTACATGGTCAGCCTCGTCTGCGACCTTCGGCCAAAAATACCCAAATGGATTGACAGTGCTCCGGAGGCTTGTCAGAAGTTGTAGCCCGGTTTTAATCATCGTTTCTTGTCCAGTGCAAGCGACCGATGTCTCAATCGCAGTAATACTTCTGGGCAATCCATTGTGTGGACTCGTATCCGTATCGGCGCAGACAGATCTAACCTGGGGTGATGGATACTTGCGTAGCTTTGATGCCAACACTTTCAGCACGCTGCCGACATGCACTCCTTCAAAGGCTTGGCCCTTAACCTTGGATTTCGTTCTCTCGATCTCAATCAACTTGGTTTGATTGACAACTCCGCTGAAGCCGGAGGTACTGAGATCGGACTGGATGTTGCCTATGCTGATTACCAGATCGGCAGAGCCCATGGTCTCCATGGCCTGTGGACTAGAGCATGAGCCCACATAAAGTCCAACATAGTGCGGAAGCCTGGAATCAACAATTCCCAGCCCTGAACTGGCGGCAAAGACGGGAAAGTGGACTTGATCGAGGAAATCTTCAAGCTCCTGCTTTGCTCCATTCTGTATCCCGTATCCTCCGACCAAGATAACTGGATTGGTCGCTTGTCGGATTTCCTTCGTCACTGAGTCTAACAGTTGCTCGAATGCGCGAACGTTGTCAAGCGGAAATTGTCGGTCCAAAACTGGCTGTTTGCGCAGTGCATGACACGGTATTGGAAGACGAAACATATCACACGGAATGTAGATTGAAACAGGGCGACTCTGGATCCAACACGTTCGTATGGCTTCTTCAATCAGCGCTGGCGCGGTCTGGGCATCATCGATGCTGACGGTCAGGCAGGACACTTTGTGGCTCATTTCTTCGAATGTGTCAAATTGGCCATCCCCCAGGCTATGGTGCACACATAATTCCTTCTTTTGTGCCTCTCTGCTCGGCTTTCCAATGATGTGAATGATGGGCACGTACTCCGCAAAGGCACCAGCGATGGCGTTCAGTGCGGATAGCTCGCCTACTCCCATGACGGTCATCAATGCTGACATTCCATTGACGCGCGCATATCCATCGGCAGCATATCCTGCAAAGTCAAATAGTTAATGATGAGGTTGCTTACGATTAAACAGAATAATAGGTGAATTACATACCGGCATTGAGCTCATTGCAGTTTCCAACCCAGTTTAAGTTACACTTTTCGACATAGTCCAGAGCAACTAGATTGAAGTCACCTTGGTCTTGCTGTCAGTTATCAAAGAACATATGATGATGTGAGTAGAGGTCCATTGCTCACCAGGTACTCCGTGAACTGAGTCGATGCCGACATGCTTGATTTGCATGCATATATACTCAAAGAGATCCATTGTCTCTCTCTCATCAGTCATTATATTTACCAACTTTGGTTCAATAACCTAGCAATGGCAGAAGGTGGTTCTAAGGTTATCTAGGTCAAGTTATATGTGTTATTACTATTTATGCTTAGATTTAATGGACCCGCCTAGTTGATCGCTTCCAAGGTTCCGAGATTGTCTCTGCGCGATGGATTTCTATGCTAATATTAACCGATGGGATAATTTCTTTTTCATTTTCTTCTCTGAAGATATCTAGATGACAAATGTTACCAACCTGATGCTATTATCTGAGATCGTCTGCAGAATACGAGGTACTGCGTAATAAGCAGGCAAAGAAGACTAGATGGAAAACAAAGATTATATGTGATGAATCCCATAAATTTGGCTACAAGTGCCCGATCCCCTTCCTTTATTTGTTGGATCCTCGTATGCGCCTCAAAGAGTAATGCCATATCATATTATGCATCCTCGGTCTTCTCCGGATCAAGAGATGACCAGCAACGCCCCAGGGAATCGCCGAAGAAAGCACGTCATGGCGAGGGGGGAAGGGGGGAGGGCCACTAACTTCTCATTCATAGTATCGGGGTTCATGTAGGCTGAGCATAGTGGGGTTTTGAAGCGATGCTCTGTATTGCGGTGAATCCATTTGGGCGTTCTCCTTGCAGAACAATGTATAGCATTGAAAGTAAAAATTTCTTCAGAAACAGTGTAAATTTGGTCTTGAGAGCGCCCCCCGATGATCATTACCACGCTGATTGCTGTGCTATTACGCGGTGAAAACATGGATGTCAAGCTTCAGGTCTCCGAAGGAATGTTGGAACATTTGGTATGAAAACCAGTAGCCAAATTTACCACGCAGGTTCTAGAGGTGGTAGAGCAAACAAATAGGTACCCTTCTACTTTTAATGCTTTCTTCTTTTAATATGGCCTGTGAGAAACATCTTTTTACATGCAGAAGGCAATTTCAAATAAAATGGCCTGAGCCTAAAAACGCCGAAAACACATCATCTTATCAACCTTGAGATCTTGTGTTGTAGCAACTTTGATATGTCTTTGGATACACTGGGGTATCCCCCATTCCAGAGTTCCGTCCATCATCAAGACACGATAGCCATTCATCGATGAGAAGGCTCAAAAATATTCCTCAATTGAAGCCCTGAGCCGTTGCCATTGCCCTGTTCATGACCTGGACTGTCGAGATCACATCTTCAGCAGACGCTGGAACTCCATGTCCCTTTTCGTGAATAAATTTGGATCTAACATCTGCCTTGCAGACCTTGATGCACATTTCGGCATTCGCGCGGTAGGAGTCCTGAGAGCCCCAGATGTGAGCCGTTGGGATGTCAATTATGCCTTCAACCTCAGCGGGATCGCAGGATGTCACGGATGGCTCGATTGAGTCATGGGGCGCCATAAGCCAACCGGCGCTGGAGAAAAAGATGCCCACTTTGAAGGGTATCTCTGCCTGCTTTTTCTCTCGGTATTTCTTCACCATCCATGACATTACAAAGGTTGTACCCAAGCTGAATGCAATGACACCGTCGTAGGGCTCTTCGGTCTCTAAGTACTTGTCCAAGTCCTTGAAGGCTTTCACGCAAGTTTCTGGTACAGTGGGAGTGCAGTAAGCGAATGTTGCCTCCCCAGGAAGCAGGAACTGCTTCATCTCTATTCCGTTGTCAGTTTCAATATCAACCGGTCTAGGGGTAAGCTCGAACCTTGATCCATCTCCCAAGGCACAGTTCCATTAACGAAGTCATAGCTGTGGCTATCTCCAAGCTCGTAGCGAACAGCAGCTTGCAAGGAGGGTTAGTAGAGTTCAGGGCAAATAGGATGCAATATGTGACTTTACCGCTCTGTTGCTTGAATGTCTAGAAGTGCATGGTCCTTGCGATTAATAATAATTCCGTAGATGGATCTCAAAAGAGTCAGCAATGGCTTTACCTCAGAGTTTGTGCCAATTCCATGGAAGCTATCATGATGGTTAGCTCAGTTCTGAAAATGATAGGCTGGCAAGTGCTCACCACAGGAAGCGCATTTTGACTATTTTATATAGTAATGCGCTGAATGTCTTTTGATGTTCGGTTGATTTGTTCTTGTTCCTCTAGGGTTGGCTACAAAAACGCTTGGTGTTTGGAAGACAGACAATTATCTCCCCAAATGTCTGGTGTGTAAAGATCATCTAGTTTAGATCGCTGGCTAGCCTCTTCGGGTGCCGGGCGATGGATCAAATAATACATATGCGTACATATGTTCTTACTATGGGTCTTTAACTTTCGTGCTATGGATACCCCCACTAGGCGGTTTGTATGTATTCCTCTGTGCCTTAGTGGGGTCGCATGGTGCTTCCTGCAACCTGGGGCGGCTTGCATGAAATCCGAAATAGATGGACTGGGCTGAGCTGAGCTAAGTATGAGTAAGTGTAATCTTGATATTTCGGTAGGTTTCCGGTCAGATCCATGCATTGTCCGGCTTTATTGCATTTACGCCACTATCTAGTCTCCACTATTCAGCTTTAAGCCACACCTGGGCAGCTTTGGAATGATCGCCAGGTGGCAATCTACGACAGGCGCGGACTAGTTACCCGGTTGACAAGTATTCCTACGTGTACCTAATCTATCACATTGTCTTAGCTGTGCCGATATCCCAGAGATGGGGTATACAGTGGGGAAATAATTTGGAATTAACCACTAGCTAGATCGAGTGATCAACGTACACGGTGAATTGGGCAGGCTAGTACTCCATAACTCGATCGGATTGTATTAAAGAGAAATAAGAAATTTGATTTTAGAGCTTTTCCCCTTCAACCTGACCAACATTGCAATAATTCTTTCTTTGTGTCCTCGTCGGTCGACCATCTCTTGAGCAACGGCAGTAGCAATATGTCGACCTCAGAGAACAGGAACGCGCCATTGGCAGTAGTAGGCCTGTCACTAAAATTCCCACAAGATGCTATATCTCCAGAGTCATTCTGGGACATGCTAGTGGAAGGAAGATGTGCTTCAACGGACTTTCCGCCTGACCGTTTGAATATTGATGCCTTTCACAACCCAGACACAAGTCGGCTTGATACCTTGTCTATGCGTGGGGGTCATTTCATGACCGAAGATCTTGGTGTGTTTGATGCCCCGTTCTTTTCTATCACAGCCGCGGAGGCCGAGGCTATGGACCCTCAGCAGCGGCTCGTTCTGGAAGCTGCCTATCGGGCCATAGAGAATGCTGGCCTGACCATGGAGCAAATTGCCAAGTCAAAGACTTGTGTATTCGCCGGCGCGACCGGGCATGACTACCTGATGTTGAAGGTGAAGGATCCACAATACCTTCAGAAATGGGACATCACAGGAACAACTTCGAACATGGTACCAAATCGTGTCAGTTGGTTCTTTGACTTGGTTGGCCCCAGTGCTGCAATTGATACTGCTTGTTCAAGTAGCTTAATGGCTCTTGACATGGCATGTCAGTCTATTTGGGGTGGTGATTCTACCATGGTATGTCTCAGAGCAAATCGCAGTGAGAAACGCGCTAAACGGATTACCAGGGCTTGGCTGTCGGAAGTAACATTCTTCTTGCGCCGGAGACGACACTCATGATGGACAACTTGGGTCTTCTTTCGAGTGATAGTAAATGTCTCAGCTTTGACTCTCGCGGAAGTGGATATGCTCGTGGCGAAGGAGTTGGAGTTCTTGTCATCAAGCCTCTAGCAGACGCCTTGCGCGATGGAGATACCATCCGATCTGTTATCCGGGCTTCAGCATCAAACCAGGATGGACGCACTCCCGGAATCACGCAGCCAAGCTCTGAGCTGCAAGCTCAGTTGATTCGAGACACATACCGCAAAGCAGGACTGGACATGGCAACCACGCGTTATTTCGAGGCGCATGGAACAGGTTTGTCATGAATAAATATTCCAACTTGTTACATTCGCTAACTTCTGATAGGAACCGCTGTCGGAGACCCCATCGAGGCCAGAGCGATTGGATCTATTTTCCGGGAGCATCGTTCAGCCAACGACCCCCTGTATATGTGAGTGCAACCTCTAAATGCAAAATTGATCGACCTAATATCAGATTCAGTGGCTCAGTCAAATCAAACATTGGGCATTTGGAAGGAGGAAGTGGTGTTGCTGGAGTCATTAAAACAGTGTTGGCATTGGAGAAGGGCATCATCCCCCCCAACAGCGTGAACCTCCAGACCCTCAACCCCAGAATAGACGATGCATTCTCCAACATCAGAGTAGGTCGCCAAATTTGGTTATTTTTCAAAGGCTTCTAACAAGTCTAGTTTCCCCAAACTGCCATCCCTTGGCCATCTGAGGGACTTCGACGTGCATCCGTTAACTCCTTCGGCTATGGAGGCTCGAACACGCATGTTGTGTTGGATGACGCGTTCAACTACCTCAAGCTGAACGAATTGCAGGGTAATTGCAACAAGATCCCAGCTGATCGGTCTACCCTGTGCAAGGATCACAGGGCTTCCGAGGTACAGAATGTTGATTCCGGGGAGCCGGGCTGGGTGTCAATTCAGAAGAGCCTGGTTGATCTTCCTAAACTCCTAGTTTGGTCGACAGCAGATGAGAAGGGAGTGACCCGGCTTCAAGAGGCGTGGAAATCACACTTTTCACCAACTTCCACGCTGGAGAGCCAGGAGCCAGATTTCCTGGACAATCTGGCGTATACCTTGGCATCAAGAAGAACCCATTTCCCATGGAGAACCTTTACTGTCTCTCACCCTTCGAATACCTGGGCCACTGTTTTCGAAAAGTTTTCTCCCACATCACAGGCTCGCAGTTCACCAAATATGGCGATGATCTTCTCTGGGGTATGTTTGAAATTTGCGTCCATGGAAATTGGTGCTAATAATACTATAGCAAGGAGCGCAATGGTTTGCAATGGGCCGTCAGCTGCTAGATGTTTACCCTGTCTTCTTGCAGAGTATTGAAGAAGCCGGCCAGTTTCTTCGATCATTGGGTTGTGAATGGAATCCAGTTGGTATGCGATGAGATGTGACCTATAGATGGTACTGAGATGCTAACATTTCCTAGACGAGCTGATGCGCAGCGAGTCTACTTCCAATGTTAACAAGACTGAATACAGTCAAATATTGTGCACCATCATGCAAGTGGCTTTGGTTGACTTGCTTCGCTTTTTAAATCTGGTTCCTGCAGCAGTGCTAGGTCATTCATCCGGAGAGGTCGCAGCTGCGTAAGTCATCGCCGGGTTTTCCTTTCGAGTCCGATCAGGTTAACTAACTTGAAATTTGGCCAGTTATTGCGCGCGGGGAATCAACAGACAATCTGCTTGGAAGGTTTCATACTACCGAGGCAACCTCAGTAGCACATTGGAACAATCAAGCGATTTCAAGGGATCCATGCTTGCCGTTGCCCTCTCAGAGCAAGACGCGAATTCTTATATTGAGAAAGCTATTGAGCAATTTGATTCTCCTCATCTGAGTGTCGGGTGTATCAACAGCCCAAACAGTGTGACTGTGACTGGAGAAGCCACTCAACTAGACGCCCTCAAAGTTTTACTGGACGCAGAAAACGTATTCTGCCGAAGGCTCAAGGTTAACCTGGCCTATCATTCCCCTCAGATGAAACAGATTGCTACGAGATACCTTGAAGCTTTGGGTGAACTGGAAGCCGATTACTCGAGTCACAGAGATTGCCCTGAGATGGTGTCTTCCATTACAGGTCGTTGGATTGAACGAGGAGAGGCTGCCAAGTCTTCTCATTGGGTGAACAACATGATTTCTCCAGTTCGCTTCTCCGATGGACTTTCTGTTCTCTGTGGAGGTACGTCCTCGAATTCCCACAGAAGTTTGGACGGTAGCCATCGCAGAACGAGGGTGATAGACCATATCCTTGAAGTTGGGCCACATTCCGTTTTACAAGGCGCTTGCAAAGACACACTCAAGGGCATTCGGGGCCAAAAGCCAACTGAATATCTCTCCCTTCTGGTGCGTAACATTTCCGCAGTGGATACTGCATTCTCTGTCTTTGGAAATCTGTTCGCTGCCGGCTATCCAGTTGACTTGATGCGGGTGAACGGGGAGAGCTCTACCGAAGAATGTATTACCCTCAAATCCTTGTCAGACCTTCCAGCCTATCCATTCAATCACGAGACACGATACTGGCATGAAAGTGTTGTCAGCAAAAACCACCGCCTTCGAGAGGTTGCTAGGAACGATTTGCTCGGAGTCCCTGATCCGAGTTGCAATTCTTTTGAAAGGCGATGGAGACATTTCCTGCGGGTTTCCGAAATGCCTTGGTTGAAGGATCACGAGGTAAGAAAGTGCGTTTTGATGTTGTTGCAGTAGCTAACAACAAGAAAGATCGATGGTTCAATTCTCTATCCTGGCGCAGGTATGGTGGTCATGGCAATTGAAGCTGCTAAGCAGATTGCGGAGCCAGGCAGGCTCGTTGATGGATTCAATGTACAAGAGGTCAAGTTTAATGCCGCGATGAGAATCCCAACCAGTGCACATGGACTAGAGTCTAGCCTCTATCTTCGGCCCCTGAAAGGTCTCGAGTCCAAGTCGTCCGGCTGGTTTGACTTCCGTATCTGCACATACGAAAATGATGCATGGACGGAGAACTGTACCGGAATGGTCCAAATTATTTATACCTCAAATAACGATGACTCCAACATCGACAAGCGAAACAGAGAGGAGTTGTGGAACGATCAGTTGCAAGGCTACTCGGAAGCCGTGACCGCATGCACCCGGCCGGTCAATGGTTCATCTTTGTATCAAAGCTTGCAAAGGTCGGGTTACGGGTATGGAGAGGCCTTCCAGTTGATCAATAGCCTGTTCCTGGGTTCTCAGCAAGCGGAAGTCGTCGCAGATTTGGAGAGATTTTCGTCTTCGGCTGGCGAGATAATTCATCCAACCACCCTAGATGCCATTTTGCAAACCTCGATTTGGACATCAGCCGACCCTGATGCGGAACGAATTCCCACCGCCATTCCAACATCCATTGACTCTTTGTGGGTTTCCAGCAAATTCTCCAACGAGGAAAGATCAAATGTTTTGAAGACACATGCGACTCGGAATGCAGACTCGACCTTCCTTGGTACGTCTATCGATGTCATCGTGCTCGACGAGCCGTTGGAACAGACTCTTTTGTCTGTCCAGGGACTGGGAACAAGCATTGTCAGTGAGCAAGGAAGCTCTCAGAATGCGGTTACAACCACCGATATCTGTTATCGCTTTGAGTGGAAGCCAGATCCCAACTTTCTATCTCGGACAGATCTGAGAGCCCTTTGTAGAGAGGGTGCCAATAACTTGGAGGACCCCACAGACACTTATATGGACTTGGATTTCGTGCTCATGTCGCGCGTCATTGAAACACTTCGAGGTCTCTCTGAGCAGGACATCGAACTCACAAAACCATATCTTCACAAATATGTGGACTGGATGAAGCATCAACAGATGTTGCTCACGAAATCCGGCTTCTGGCTGTCCGACGAAACTTGGAAAGCCCGGCTTGCTGATGCCAACTATGTTCGTGAAATCGAATCCCGTGTTATGAGTCGGACCAAGCGCGGATCTCTCTATATGGCTTTGGGTCACGACTTGCTCAAACTCTTGACAGATGAAGCAGCCACTTCGGATCATCTGTTGACAAGCGAACAGATGAAAGAGATCTACATTGAAGAAGTCAGTTTCCTCCTCCACATCCGTGCCCTCGCTAACAGAAGGAATAGTTCCGTCAGTCTTTCGGGTTCAAGCACTTCAACCGGTATCTTGATCTTTTGTCCCATACCAACCCCAGAATGAAAATTCTAGAGATTGGGGCGGGTACTGGGTTGATGACTGATTTAATGATCCAAATGCTGGGCGATGATCATGAAATCAAAGACCGAAAGTACGCTCAGTGGGATTACACTGACAAATCCGATTCTTTCTTTGCCGGTGCTCAGGATCGATTCTGTGAAGAAGCCAATAGAATGAGCTTCAAAAGGCTCGATATTGAGAAAGACCCCGAGACCCAGGACTTCGAATGTGGGACTTACGATGTGGTAGTTGCCAGTCTTGTAAGTTTGGTTCTGTTTCTGCGTTTGCCTGCGTTGGTGCATAACTCGTTTGCTGACATCTTTCACCCAAGGCGATGCATGCTACAAAAGACATCAAGCAGGCATTGCGCAACGCTCGTAAACTGCTGAGATCGTAAGTATCAGTCGACCCCAGACAGCGTTAAATTTTTTCCTTGCTAATCCGACATGTGTCACACAGGGGAGGCAAGCTGATAATGTACGAAACCACCGCTTCCAATCAGCGTTCGACATTCATCAATGGTCTTCTTGAAGGCTGGTGGTCAAGTAAGTTGTTTTTGTCCTTTATCCAAAGGAATGATCAAGAATTGATGATTTATAGGCACGGAGCCATCTCGCAAGCTGGGCCCATGTGTGACTGAGGAAGTTTGGAACGAACATCTCCTCGACACCGGATTTTCCGGATTAGATCTCTCTTTGCCCGACTTTGAAGGCATCGTCAGCCACGAGTGCAGTGTGTTAGTCTCGACTGCCGTCGAGAAGCCATCAACCGATTGCCAGATGCCCGAGATTGAAATCGTCTACGACGATTCCGAGTGTGCTCAGCAAGATCTGACTGATCATCTGATCAAAGAGCTCGAAACCAGTGTTGCAAGCCCAATTCGCCGCTCCACGATTCAAGCAGCTCTGAAATATCAGCCTAGCGGTCCATTGCTTCGGATTGTTCTTCTTGGATTACAAAACACTATCTTTTCCGACGTCCAGCCTGAGCTCTTTAGTCAGCTTCAAAGCCTCCTTTCTTCAACAGATCACATCCTATGGGTCAACCGAGGTGGAGGCACATTCCCATCCCAGACCCAGTCTCGTCTTGCGGAAGGAATTTTCCGTGCGCTGAAGACTGAAGACAGCAAGCGCAAGCATCATATGTTGTCGCTTGAGCCACAAGCCTCCCTCACGAGAAGCCAATATGAGCACGTCGTCACTCTCACAAAGTATCTATTGTCGTCAGCGGCTGAAAATGCAGACATGGAGTACATTGAACGCGAAGGGGTTTTGAATGTTCCTCGCGTACTTCCTGCGAAGACATTGAACGAGGAACTTCGCCTCGTGTCTAGCTCGCACCAGTCCAAAATTCAGGATTTCGATTCCCAGGTTCCACTGGTTTTGAATGCCGCGTCTGCAGGTCTACTAGATGGGTTTGAATTCATCGAGCACGAGGCCCTATACCTTCCTCTCGGGGATGATGAGGTCGAAGCCAAAGTCGAGTGCGCTGGTATCAACTTCCGCGATGTTCTCATGGCAGTAGGTCAGTTGAAAGCCAGCCACGCTGGGTCTGAGTGGTCGGGAACTATCACCCGGGTTGGGAGTGCCTGTACCAAATTTCAGCTAGGAGATTCTGTCGTTGGTTTGTTCGATGGCTGTTTCTCCACCTCGGTCCGCCTGGCCGAGAGTGGCCCTATCGTCAAGATTCCGACTGGTATATCCTTCTCGGATGCTGCTGCGGTGTCGGTCAACTTTGCTACTTCGTATGTTGCATTGCACAATGTCGCTCGGATTAAGCGCGGGGAAACTGTCTTGATTCACTCTGCATCTGGCGGAACGGGACAAGCAGCAATTCAACTCGCGAAGAACGCCGGCGCCACAGTATTTGCAACAGTTGGCTCTGAGAGCAAGAAAAAGCTTTTGATGGATGTTTACAACATTCCTGAATCAAACATATTCTCTAGCCGGTCCACTTTGTTCTCCAAGATGATCAAGCTCAGGACAGGAGGAAAAGGAGTCGATGTTATCCTCAACTCTTTAGCAGGCGAGAGCCTGCTTGCATCATGGAAATGTATTGCTCCCTATGGCAGGTTCTTGGAGATTGGAAAACGAGACATTCTCTCAAACCAAAGACTCCCAATGCTCAAATTCCTGGACAACGTGACATTCAGTGGTGTCGATCTGGCCGTCATGTCAATTGAGCGACCTGCTGTATGCAAGGCTGCCCTCGAATCAGTGTTTTCTTCAATCCAAGAGGGCAGACTGCACCCCTCCCAGCCTATCAGCGTGTATGGCGTTGGAGAGATGGAGAAGGCTTTCCGTATCATGCAAAGTGGTCAACATATGGGTAAAATGGTAATTGAGATGCGCGCGAACGATCAAGTCAAGGTATTACTCCCCTTTGTGTTGGCTGAAGCTTCATTGAGACCTCTAACACAATTATAGACTGTATTGAAGACGAGACCGGCTTTCTCCCTGGATCCAAATGCAACATTTGTGGTATCCGGTGGTCTGGGAGGAATTGGCCGAAACATCATATGTTGGCTAGCAGACCGGGGAGCGCGCCATTTGCTTCTGTTATCCCGATCCGGCGGTCAAACAGAGAAGGCCAAGGAGGTTATCCAGCGTCTGGAAGGGAGAGGTGTCCAGGTGTTCGCTCCTATGTGTGATATCTCAAACAAGACATCCGTGGAAGACGCTCTGCAGCAATGTCGCTCAACTATGCCCCCAATCAAAGGATGCATCCAGGCTGCCATGGTCCTGAGAGATGCTCTATTTGAGGCCATGTCTCATCAATCGTGGCATGAGTCTATCAGTCCTAAAGTTCAGGGGTCATTGAACCTGCATGAGCTTCTTCCTCGGGGTATGGACTTCTTCATCATGTTTTCATCCATTACCGGAGTTCTGGGAACCACCGGACAAGTCAGCTACGCGGCCGGAAACACTTTCCAAGACGCGCTGGCTCGACACCGGGTCGGACTTGGAGAGAAGGCAACTTCTTTCAATCTGGGAGTGATTGATTTCGCTGGCGCAATCGTTGAGGATGCTCGACTTCACGAGATGTGGATCACGCAAAGCGATCTTCCTCCAGTGACGGAAGCACATGTCCATGGCCTGCTTTCCACCTACTGTGATCCAGCTCCCAGTAAATTCACTTCATTGGGCTGTCAAGTTGTCGTTGGTCTATCATCAAAGGCTGTTTCAAGAAACGATCAATGGAAAAAGGAGCGACATATTCAGCATCTCATCGCAAATGAGAGTACTGATGGCGATCAGCAAGATGAGTCGAGCAGCAGAGGCGTGGCTTCGTTGCTGCAAGCTGAGACCTTGGCCGATGCGACTTCTGTTGTCATGGAGTTGCTCGTACACAAGCTTTCTGCTGCTCTGGGCATCGCAGGCGGGGACATCGATGCCAACAAGCCCTTGCATCAATATGGAGTAGATTCGCTTGTGGCGGTAGAGCTGCGGAGCTGGTTTTCCAAGGAGTTGCAGGCAGAGTTGGGAGTCTTTGAGATCATCGGAGGAGCAACTATGGCATCGATGGCGCAGGTTGCGGCAAGGAAGAGCAAGTTGGTAAAGGTGTCGGAGAAATAACGCCCTAGCATCTGACAACCTTGGAACGCAGGGCTCAGCATTGCACTGTTCTAGATAAAACATTGTGTAGCAAATATTTGAATTCACACTCCCGAGGTCGTTTATTCATTCTATATACACGCATATTTAGATTTTACATGTCATCCAAGGCAATTTCATCAAGCACAACACCAAGAGACCTTATAACTTCGACTTCTCGTTGAACCTTGGCGCTTCCAATGGATCATAAGCCCCAACCCCGAGTGTATCAGTAGGTACAACGCCGTTGTGGCCACCCAACAGTCCACGTGTATCAATAAGACTAGGATTGAGATCCTCAACACGAGCAGCACCGATCAACCTCATGTTCATCTCCATCTCATCCTTCAGAAGCTGCATCGCCCGGTCAACACCGTCGAGTCCGTATGCAGACATCGCATACAGGAATGGTCTTCCGATTCCGATACCGGTCGCGCCCAAGCAAAGTGCCTTGATAATATCAGTAGCACGACGCACTCCTCCATCAACGAAGACTTCAATGCGCTTCTCCCAGCCACGCTCACGGAGCGCTGGCATCACCTCGGCGAGCACTTCGATGCCCGAGCGGGCAGTTTCAAGTTGCCGACCTCCGTGGTTGGATAGAACGACTCCGTCGCAGCCTGCTTCGACGGCACGTAGCACATCCTCTACACACTGGACACCCTTGAGTACAATGGGCATCTTGGTGATTGACTTGAACCATGGAATATCCTTCCATGAGAGAGCCGGATCGATGAAAGAAGAGATGGCACGAGCAGCGCCCTGCGAGCGGTCGATATCGCTACCACCGGATTGCACGTTCGATCCAGGGTCGGAGAACTTGGAACGCATGTCCTTCTCGCGACGACCAAGCTGGGGGGCATCAACGGTAATGAAAAGACCCTTGCAGCCACGCTTCTCAGCGTGCTCAACAATCTTGCGAGTGATCTCGCGGTCCTTGTTCACGTACAGTTGAAGCCATTGGACTTGGTCGCCTTGCTTGGCATCGACGATCTCATCGAATGAGCAAGAAGCCAGGGTAGGGATCATTTGTACGACGTCATGTTGGTGTGCAGCTTTTGTGAGGACCACCTCACCTTCGGGGTGACCAAGCTTGCCAAGTGCAGTCGCAGTCACATAGAATGGAATTGAGCACTTGGTGCCCAGCATCTTCGTGCTCATATCAATGTTTTCCACATCGACAAGGATTCTGGGCCGGAACCAGATTTTGTGGAAGGCCGCATGGTTCTCGCGCAATGTCTGCGGTTTGTTAGTCGTTGGTATTGGCTGAAGCGGACATATCACTCACAATCTCATCGTCTGCTCCACTTGAGTAGTATGCCCAGGCTGTCTTCTTCATGACGTGGCGGGCCACCGCTTCAAAGTCCATCAAGTTGTAGCATGCTGCAAGGGAAGGCATGCGGGAGACGCGCTCTAGACGTTCGGCCTCCTCTGGATCAAAGGCCTTTTCTTCTTGCTCAACTGTGCTCATGTCGACCGCGCCCAGGTGCTTTGATGGGTCAAGGAACTTGTCCAGGGTATCGGGGGGGTGAATCGGCTCGAATTCTTCGGTCGCATCCTTGCCGGCGTATTTGAGAATGATCTTTTGGCCACCAGGGTGTTCTATGAGAGTCAGTTTAGTTCTGTGTGCGCAAAGAGGGGAAAACCACTTACCAGGGAGGAACTCAGTTACATCATAGGCCTTGCCGTGAACAATGACCCAGCATGAGTCTTTAGAATTGTGTTCGGCGACTGATGCGCCGGTAAGTTTGTTTGACATTATGGGTAATTGTTAGGCTGTAAGGACATGGAAAGGAGAAAAAGGCGGATCAGCAGGATATTTAGCAAAAAGAAGAGCTCGCTGGGACCTCGGGATAAAAGAGTCCGGGGATAAGAAAATTGCGGGGAGCTTCTCGGCCGACTACAATTCGTGCTCTGGTTCCATTATTCCGTAGAATTCTACGAGGCATACAGTTATCACACAAGCAATTATGTTCTGTTTGAGTTTAAGTGTGCAAACTAGTTGTTGCGTGAAGCGAACGAGAGCCGTTGCCTGGGTTATTTTGAGCCTTCCGCCAGTAGCCAGTAGCAACGTGCGCATTAATACAGCTCGTCCATACTGCCACGATCTACCGGTCTTGTTTCCGGACTACCGGGGTATCACGTGTGTGTGTGTGTGTGTGTGGCTGGTGTGTGGCTGGTTGTGGCTGGCATCACTGTTCCCGAGATTGAGTACGGAGTATACTGCCCAGACTTCTCAAGAGGCGTACTTTCCCTGTATCACATGAAGAAGAAAAAAGAAAATCTATTGAGTAGATTCACAGCCTTGACATTGGCAGCCAGACTGTAGTTTCATTTCCTGCTTCCCGAGGGTCTGTTTTGTCAACCTTGGCCAGTGTAGTACGCTTGTTTCCGAATTCCAAGGTTTTGGCGATGATCGACTTTCACATCCTTCCAACTGAAGGGTAGGTATTGATTCTCCTATGTACCTATGTAAACGAACGGCAGATAACCGGTTGCTCACCTGGGCACACGAGTGGCCAGGGTAAATATTCCAAATACCAGAGATATATACACTCGGCTCAGTGTGTACGAAGGTTCCAAGGTTTCTTTGGGCCTCATACCAGCACGGAGAACACCGACACTGCCCATCAGTACCCGTCATGTGAAACGGCGCGCATTGGAGAAGAGATAATGGCCACTAGGGTATCACCCGCTGGTGACTGTTACGGATGTGTTCCTACATCGTGCGCTTGATCAACACTTGGCCACATTACTTTCCGAGGTCTATTTTTGTATCCTGCATTCAGAAACATCCAGAACAATGCCGTAAATAAACAGAATGTCAGATCGGGAACAGATAGAAGCACCGTTGGCAGCGATCTGCATTCTTGGAAGACAAGATGGACTGTGGAATGTTCGTCGTGAGCTGAGAGATTGTTTAGGAAAGAATCGCGAGAGGCCTGAGGCAGAACTGGTCACCTGGGACTACGTCATTTATCCGAAAACACCCCAGACGGATTGTACAAGAGTCTCTCGTTGATTGAAACCCACGGAATCCGACTGTCCTTTAATTCCATGACTTGCATCCAGACCTAACGTCGGTGTGGAGGCCATGGGTCAAGCAACGATCCTACCACGATTTGGTTCTAGCTGACGGACGCCACCGTCGATCGCATGGACATAAGCTTTACTCGAAACCAGATTTTCGACAACAAACAATGAGAGCATGGCAAATGGCAGGCCACGTTGGCCACTATCAAGGAGAATGAAACTCGGTATCGATCTGGTCACCGTGGCCCGGCGTAATTATGCATCGCTCGTTGCCCCTACGCGACACCCTGGCGTTACCGGCGCCTCCGAACTCCACCTGTCCACACCTCCGCCATTTCTCCATGGCACAACCCCTTTTTTTTACCTCGTGGCTGCCACTGACGTTGTGTGGGAAAGTAGCGGGGAAGACGGGGCACGCACCTTGTGAAGACATACCATCTCACACCGAACCTGGGGACTCGTCATTCATCCATAAAGACCAGACTGGGAAGGACCCCAAATCGGAGCTGCACTTCCGATCGCCACTGCTGCAATCCGGAATTCATGCTGATCACATATTGCCAATGTGTGTATAGCCTTGCGAAAAAAGTCCATAATACCAAACCAAAGGGTATATCAACCACAGAGAAATCTGTCAAGGAAGAATCAGCGCTCAACCCATAGCTCGGAATCTAGATCACAGACTGAGAGCCCCGAGATGTCGTCCCGGGATTCCCAAGGCAGCGAAATAACGCAGACCTAACCATGCAGTGTGACATCGATTTTCCTCTCCCAACTGCGCCCAATCAACCCCTCAGTCGGGCCAGGTCAGTCGGACAAGGTCCGTCGCGCGAAGAGGGGGCATAATCTGATGGACCTACGGGACCAGGAAGGTGTGCATTAGCCGAAGTCGATCCATCGCCTTTCGATGAATCCTACTCGTAGTTCGCTCCGGGCTCGCTCTACTCGTATGTACTCGCATGGACTCCATGGACATGCGACGCTTGGATCCGGGCGTGACGAGGGGCATCCGACGGTAAAGGATTCTTCCAATCCGAATACAGTTGAGTACGGAGTATCCAACGGGCGTCTACGGGGATCATCCGAGAATTGGATTCAACATCCGGTTATTATTTTTTTTGAACAATTTGTTTCGCCCGTCCCTGTCCACTTGGCGTTCGAGAAAACTTCGACTGCATCGGGAAGCGGTTCAACTACATCATTGCGGAGACGCGTTGCTTGTCCGCCTAATCCTCGACCTCTCTCTTTTGACTATGAAAAATTTCGCACATCTCTTTGAGACATGACGTGGGTCGGTGGTCTGAAAGTCACCCATCTTTTTTTCGTTTGTTACAATATATGTGTCATGTTATTCGTCGATTTTTGTTGAATCGAAATATGTATTAGGCTCAAAAGAAGCAACGGTCAAGAAACAGTGAAAGGTCTGGGCCGCCCTTGGCTCTTGGCTCTGCACGAATCCTATATTTACCCAGTTTGCACGGCGGTCGATAAAGTTAAAGATATCGCATTATTCAGCCTTGTTGCAGGGACTGTTTACTGTTTTGGGCACGGGCGCGGTTCTCCGTAAACGAGGGGAGAGACGCGGAGAGCATTATTGAAAGCGCCAAATTATTATGAAAAAAGAAAAAAAAAAAGTGCACTGTCAACCCAGTAACGAGATCTCTTACTAATATTGGGATTGCAATATTCAATAAATCCGAGCAAGGGAGATTGTTATGCACATGCCCGAGAAGGAAGTTACTCCGAAGATCGAGATCCACCGATCCCCCCCTTAGCCTAAGAACAAAAGGGCGCTAGGCTACAGACGGGGCACATTCCCACGCCGACTCGGGAAGCCGTCAGTATCCCGACGCACACCGAGCGCGACGGCAGTGGCTTGGCACGAGGATCCCGAACCGTTGCATGCAATTCGAGATCCCGTACCATTATGTGCTGGTTTGAGACTAAGTCTTGGAGAAGGGAAAATTTATTAGCACTATTTACACCGTGTGCGTTGCGCAATTCTGCTGATCTCGTATCATTATGTTGTGCACTAGCCATCGCTCGGGTAGCCTTCCTTAATCAACATTCCTTCAGCAAGGTCGGTGCCGCGGCGTGGTTCTCAGCCCTTGCTGCCCGCAATTTCTTATTCTCGCGTCTAATTATGTACCAGTCTGTTGGTAGTATTATTTATTTTAAATGTAATAAATTGTGAACGTTTAATGTTTGACACACCGCGTAAATAAGCCTGCGTGGTTTTTATTTTATTTTCTTTGGTCAATCTTAATATGAGCACTCGTAGCCCATGGACAGCGATATTGAACCCACAGCACCCTCCCTCTCGCCAATCATGACAGCGAATCGAGTACATTGACGACCACAAAACTTCGTCGGATCCATTAATGTAGGATCTGATGTCATCAGGGACGCAAACTACCGCCGCGCTAGGGTGGGACTAAGAAGTGGAGAAGTGGTGGAATTAGCGGTTCTCCAAAAATGCTTAAAACGCCATTCATTGATGCATTCGGCTCTTCTCCTCCACCACCCCCTCCCCTTCATTGGCCGTGCTCCTACAACTTCTGTGGGGAGGGCTGGTTCGGGCGACGGCGTCGGCTTTGAGATGTTTTTCTTTTCTTTTTCTTTTTCTTTTTGTCCCGTGCGAGGAGAGACACGGGGAATAATTAGAAAAAAACATTTTTTGCCCCACGATGCATCTCCTTGCCATTTTCGTCCTCACAGTTGCAGAAGATTCAAATATCTCCTGATGTCCCCCCGGGGTTATTGGTTTCTTTCTTCTTCTGCTTGTCTGACTCTATATCTTCAGCCATTCCATATATCCACTACCCCACGTGTTATTCACTGGGAAAAGAGTCCTTGATATCGGACTACTTGCATAGGGTTATCTATACTTCCATCCCACACATTCACCATGGCGCCGACATATGCTGGCATGTCCGGCAGGCCCCTTGGGTTGACGGTGTCGACCATCGCAACCATGGGTTTCCTGCTCTTCGGTTATGATCGTGAGTATTTCCTCAATCATACTTAGACCATGTGGCTAACAACATACATAGAGGGTGTCATGTCTGGTATCATTGATTCCACACCCTTTGCCGACATCCTCCCCATCACCAATGGCAACTCCACCATGCAGGCTTTGGTGACCGCTGTCTATGAGTTGGGTTGTCTTGCTGGTGCCATGTTCGCTCTGTTCGCTGGTGACAAGATGGGCCGTCGTCTGATGGTTATCTGGGGAGCATTCGTCATGATTGTTGGCGTGGTCATTCAAGTTGCTTGCGTCAAGGGCCATGGTGCTACTGCTCAGTTCTTCGTCGGTCGTATCGTTACTGGTATCGGCAACGGTATGAACACTTCTACCATCCCCACCTACCAGGCCGAGTGCTCGCGCTCCTCCAACCGTGGTCTTCTCATCTGTATTGAAGGTGGTATTATCGCCATCGGTACAATGATCGCCTACTGGATTGATTTCGGTGCCTCATATGGTCCCGATGACCTGGCTTGGCGATTCCCTATTGGTTTCCAGATCATCTTCGGTGTTATCATCATCGTTGGAATGTA
Organism: Penicillium sp. MA 6036; assembly: GCA_003138045.1. Taxonomy (NCBI): domain Eukaryota; kingdom Fungi; phylum Ascomycota; class Eurotiomycetes; order Eurotiales; family Aspergillaceae; genus Penicillium; species Penicillium sp. MA 6036. The sequence continues at coordinate 36,971 of QAGG01000179.1, forward strand.
CTACCTGCCTGACTCCCCTCGCTACCTTATTGCCCAAGGTAAGGTCCACGAGGGTGAGTATGTTCTGGCTGCTCTTGGTGGCTTTGAGATCGACTCCCACGAGACCCAGATGCAGAAGCAGCTCGTTATTGAGTCCATCGAGGCTGCTGGTGTTGCTGACGGCGCTGGTTACTCCGATCTTCTCACCGGTGGAAAGACTCAGCACCTCCGCCGCATGCTTATTGGTTCCTCTTCTCAAATCGCCCAGCAGCTTTCCGGTTGCAACGCTGTCATCTACTACCTCCCCGTCCTGCTCAAGAGCTCCCTCGGCCAAGACCACTTCATGTCCATGCTTATCGGTGGTATCAACATGATTGTCTACGCCATCTTCGCCACCTTCTCCTGGTTCTTCATTGAGAAGATTGGTCGTCGCAAGCTCTTCATCGGTGGTATGGCCGGTCAGATGGTTTCCATGATCATCGTCTTCAGTTGCTTGATCCCCGGTGGTACCGGGCCCGCCAAGGGTGCCGTCTTCGGTCTCTTCCTTTACATGTCCTTCTTCGGTGCCTCCATCCTGCCCCTGCCCTGGTTGTACCCTGCCGAGATCTCGCCTCTCCGCACTCGCGCCAAGGCCAATGCCGTTTCCACTTGCTCCAACTGGCTGTTCAACTTCACCGTTGTCATGATCACCCCCGTCATGATCGCCAGCATCAACTGGCGCACCTACCTGTTCTTCGCCGTCATGAACGCCGTGTTCATTCCTCCCATGTACCTCTTCTACCCGGAGACTGCTGGTCGCTCTCTCGAGGAGATCGATCTCATCTTCGCAAAGGGTTACTGTGAGAACATGAGCTATGTCAAGGCTGCCTACGAGCTCCCCAAACTCACTGATGAGGAGATCGAGGCGAAGGCCGCTGAGTATGGTTTCGAGACCAGCCGTCGCCACGGTGACATTGAGGACGCGGGCGCTGAGAAGGGCTCCCCTCGCAGCACCTCCAGCGATGGCAAGGAGAACCACGAGGACATTGAAGTCTCTCGCTAGGTCTCCCACGGGTATCGTTAGGCGATTGGAGACCCAGTCTCCGACGTGGCAGCGCTGTGCGCTGCCATTCCTGCATGTTATGGTTGTGCCGTCCCCCTAACTTCCTTGAAAGGGTGGACGCCGGATTCACCTCTCCTATTTTTTTTTCAAGTTATTTTTTCCCATCTTCTTTGACACTATATACCCATTGTTTCCGGCCTGAAGGACCGCTCCAGCGGCCGGTTTTGTCTGCACCCCACATTTGGAACATAAAGTGCAGTACATTGTTGTTGATGATTTCATGTCTTTTTTTTATTATGACCGTTGGAAATTTGGTCGGGCATTGGAAGGATTCATGCATTGTCGCGTGCGCTTTGTACGAATAATTATACATAGAGGTTTCAATCATACGTTCCTCCAATATCTAGCGTTTTCCATTTACAGTAGAGTTTGAAATACATGGTAGTAGTTTTGTCGGCCCTGCATATGTCAGTTTTAACGTTCATGCCCAGGTGGTTGAACTTTGAGAGTGACTCACGCAAAGCTGCGCCTTGCATGAGGCTGACATTCAGCAAGGACTATTCACAGCCCTAGCTGGTGACAGCCCGATCCAAGACACGGCAACCTTGGAAGATCCCTAGACCTGGTCGAATGCATGATGATTTATTAGTTATGTTTCTTTCAAGTCCATGTTTATTTGATGTTTATTTAGAATATCCCTACTCTATATTACTTGACAAACAATCTTAGAGGAACACAATTGTCTGTGAGCCCTGCATGAGTGCCTGAAATCCCAGGCTTGGATGAACATCCCATGCAAAACATATTGCAGCCTATCGAACTTGAACAAAAAACCTCGAGAAAGACTTCACATTTCCAGATTTTCCCTCCCTATGAGGACATGGCATTGTTCAGGTGACCCCGTAAAGACCGGCTGATCCCGCCCCGTCCCTACGGGACTCCTTCACACTCTGGGCATTTTTCTTTGATCAACTGTCTTTTGGGCTTTCCACATTCTTATCATATCATGAGAATTAATCGTCATACCCTGAACCCTATACCATGAGTTCATCCCTTGAAGCGAAGATTGTTGTATTGGGCGCGCAGGGTATGTTTCTTTCACAGTTGACTGTTCTCCAGATATCCTCGGATATGCTGCGATACAACAATCTACATGCTGTACATGACTGCGCATGACTCTCACAAAGAATCCCTCACTGACGCTATGCCATAGGGGTGGGCAAGACTGCGCTTGTAGAGCGCTTTCTCCGCAACACCTTCAACCCCGCAACCGCCTCGACCATCGGCGCGTCTTTCGTCACAAAGCGCGTCCTCGACTCTACCTCTGACACCGTCGTCAGACTGCAAATATGGGACACGGCCGGCCAAGAGAGATTTCGCAGTATCTCCAGGTTGTACTACCGCTCCGCCAGCGCGTGTCTTTTGTGCTATGATGTCAGTCATCCCCACTTTCCCGGCCGGCCAAGAAAACCAAAGTCCCGAAGGCCAACTAACCCACGAACTCACAGATTACCGATGAATCCAGCTTCCAAGAAATGGCCGGCTGGCTCCGCGAACTCCGCAAAAACACCACCAACGAGGACGGCACAGACTCCCTCGTCATCCACGTCGTAGGCACCAAGTCCGACCTCGTCGCTGAAGATCCCTCCCGTCGTCGCGTCCCCTTCGAGCGCACCATCGCATACGTCGCAGAACAGCTATACCCTACACAAGCGTCGACTCCGCCTCCTACTGCGACAGCCACGGGCGCGCTGGGGTTCGGCTCGGGCGTATTCGGCGGGAGTGGAGGGAGCGCTTCGAACGCCAGTGCCAGTGCGGCTGCGCTGCAGAGTCCCGACTCGAAACGCAGCTCTGCGTTCTGGGGCCAGGAGATCGGGTGGGATTGCTGTCACGAAATCAGTGCGCGGGACGGTGAGGGGATCGATGAGGTTTTCCGCGTGATTACGCGGAAGCTTGTCGAGCAGCGCAACCGGAGAGATAATGAACTTACATTCTCCGTGGCGGGGACGCCGAGTGTGAATGGCACAATTGGTCCGTTCAGTCCTGGGTTTGTGGAAGGGACAGGGAGCTTCCGGCTTGGACATGGAGATAAGCGGAGGAGTTGGTTGGGGCTCGCGACGCCCAGTGTTGGTAATGCGGAGCAGGTTGAGGTTATGCATACGGCGAAGAATAAGGGGCGTTGTTGTTGATTTCTGCATTTGAGGGCGTGTTTTGTAGCGTTTGGGTACTGCGCATGTAATTCAGAGAGGACTTTCAATATACTCCATTTGCCAGGTAGTTTCTACGGTAGAGCTACTTTGTATACATCGGAAGATTATACGCGTCCACGGGTCTGAGCTCGAGTGGGGACAGTGGATCCGATCTGGAGATCGAGCCCACTGATATTCCACTGATATTCCATTGATTATACTCTTTTCAATCTACTTATTGTACACGGAATATTTTGAGGGCACAGGGTATGCGGTAATAGATCAATATGCCGAGCTCCTCAGCCTCCACCCCCTCATCTCGCTTATCACGGAGATTATACTATCCCATTGGCCCGCTTCGGTTGCTATCACAATCCAGGCTGTGTTTTGTATTTCCTAGCCCTGGTGCCTTTGAGAGTAAGCTGCATCATCTCCTTGGCTGGGCATCTCCAAAGTCCCTCTCTCCTTTCTTATCATCTCCAAGCTTTTGTCTATCCCCTGCGCCAATCCGTACATGCATTTCTCGCATATTCATATATTCAGATAATATAATTCGGACACAACCAGAACTCACTTGGGCTTATAATGTCGGGGGCGGAGGTGATCGCAGTCGTAGCCTGTGTGGCAGCTGGTACTGGTGACCTTCCCTGCGTGCTCTGCTTTCCACTGACTGATACCGTATAGTTGTCTCCGCCTACAATGACGGCAGTCGCATTTTCACAGCAATCCGGAACAAATGGCACGATCGCCGTCGAACAGACCAGTCCACCAGGGACTTGGAATGGTCGCTCGCACGCGGTCACCACGAAATCCTGAGTCAATATAACGAACATCGACAAGAGCTTGGTCGACGCTACGAGGAAGGGGACTCGATCGCCCGAGAGCAGATGAAAGATATCATCATCACATTGCAAGGCGCTCTGCTGAGACATCTGCGCGAAGCACAAGAGCGGGGTGCGAGTTTGGATCTGATGGCTCTGCAGATTGAGTCGGAACAGGGACGTGTGAGGACACTGGTGATACTGGGGGACCTCTACCATCGGCTGGCCAGACCGTCACCAGTTCTGTCATCACCATTCACAATGACAATCGACCCCAGCTATCATCAGAGGCGGGAGACCCCCAGCCATCCGGTTCACAGCATGCCAGATGGACGGTCAGAGACGAGGTACCCTGGCGGATACTCTACCTCCCCAAGTGGCTTCGTCCTCGGCAGCATTTGTACTTCGCCCATCGAGTCAACGGGGCTGCCACGGGAGCTCGAGGCATCGAGTCCAATGTCCAGTTCCACCCGCAGGAGGTCGTCGGGTATCAGCTCGGTCGTTAGCAGTGTGAGCGACATGTTTCATTCTCGCCCGGGTCGCGGAAGCACATCATCCGTTCCTTCCTCATTTCCTCCATCCATGTTGGAGTCTGGTTTCCCACACGGCCCGGTGCAAAACGTGTCGCAGACGCATTCTATACCCGGGTTTGACGTTCGGCCAGCGACGCCACTACCGCTGGAGACATTGCCATGGATTGCTGAACCTTGCATTCCCCATGATGAGATGTCGGGAAATATATGGCGACATGAATTGAACACGGACTCCGATCTCGATCTCAGCAAACAGATTGAGCGGACTCACCTCTCCCCGATATCACCTCCCACTACCCGCCGTCATTCCCTCCCCCCACCCTCGATTGCATCGACAGATTCCACGCCATCGAACCTCTCAACAAA
>QAGG01000180.1:0-41238 GCA_003138045.1 Penicillium sp. MA 6036
CCCCCCTTTTTTTTTCCTCCCCCGACCTCCCTGACACTCTACTTCGTATTACCTCCATGTCTCTCTACCTCTGAATTGCGCGTGCATGTACTCGTACCTGCATATATGCATGCAGACCAAATTCCGCAGGCTTCGCCTGTTCTATTTGATTTTGATTTTGATTTTATTTCAAGGTAATGCCAAGTATGTCCATAGTGTCTCAGCGATGAGTGCTCTGTCACGAGTTGGGAGGATTACGGGATGCTGTCAAAGAAGTATGTCATGGTCTAGGCGTTGATGGGTCACGAAGCTAAGGGTGATCTCATACGCCGGTGCGGATATTAAGGCGAAACGGTTATAATGAAAGGAGAATTGGCGTGAAACGGGAATCTCAGTGAAAAGGATACAACGTCAGGCAGAAATACTAAGTGGGAACCTGAGAAATAGTGCTAGAGTGACATGGCATAGAAAAGAGTAGAAGTAAAAGAGTAAAAGAGTAAAAATACCCATTCTCTTCCAAAGTCGGTGAGATGGCCTCAAACTCGAGAGCGCTTATCTGCGACCGTCCTTGGATTTCCCTAAAGTCTGTAATTATCTCATTATCTCATCTTCAGTATTCACTATTCACTATTCAATATTCAATATTCACTCCATACTCCATCTCAAACAGAAAAAAAGGATAATACTGAAGCGAGGTGTACAGACCGTGTATCGAGACTAGCCGTCTAGACTCCATACTCTGCGGGTTGCCCCATTCAATCCAGACCACAGCTTCTTCCTCCCTTTTTGTCTCCCACAGTCTCCCTCCTCCAGTCTCAGCAACCCTCCAACCATTACTGTTTCAAAATGGTCGTCGCTACCATCAAGTACGTTGCCCCTCCTCTAGACATCCCCTCATTTGCTAACCTCCGCTAGGTGTGTCGTGGTGGGGGACGGTGCAGTAGGAAAGACCTGCCTGCTCATCTCATACACAACGAACAAGTTCCCCTCGGAATATGTCCCTACCGTTTTTGATAACTATGCCGTGACGGTGATGTGAGTTGACCCAATACCCCATCCCCTTGACCTCATCGCTAACCGGCACCCCCCCAGGATCGGCGATGAACCCTACACGCTCGGTCTCTTCGATACTGCCGGTCAAGAGGATTACGATCGCCTGCGCCCTCTCTCCTACCCGCAGACTGACGTCTTCCTTGTCTGCTTCTCCGTCACCTCACCTGCCTCCTTTGAGAACGTTCGGGAAAAATGGTTCCCCGAAGTCCACCACCACTGCCCCGGTGTCCCCTGCCTGATCGTCGGTACGCAAACTGATTTGCGCGACGATGCCGGTGTCCGGGACAAGCTCGCCCGCCAAAAGATGCAGCCCATCCGGAAGGAGGACGGTGATCGCATGGCCAAGGAACTGGGCGCCGTGAAATACGTGGAGTGTTCTGCTCTGACACAGTACAAGCTGAAGGATGTGTTCGATGAGGTACAATCTTATTCCTTTCCCCCCCCGCCTCTCCCGCTCGCCCTCTTCCCCTCGTTATTCTCGATATCACTAACATTCGTTTAACTTAGGCTATTGTTGCGGCGCTCGAGCCTGCGCCCAAGAAGAAGTCAAGGGGCTGCCGCCTGCTGTAAACGCCTTCTCGGACCTCTCAACGGGTTTGGACCGAGTGCGACAGAACCTTGTGCGCTTGGGTTGATGCCTGGTTGACGTGCGCCTTGAAGCAGCTACGATGGAATGAACCTGTTTTGTCTCTTTTTCTTTTACGTTCTATTGGGCGGCAAATAAATTGGTTTTCTGGGATATCCAAATGCGACACATATAAGGGAGAAAAAAGGGGGATCTTTTTTTTTGTGATGGGCTAGTTTCGCTATGTGAGGCGTTTGATATCTACGTTTCCAGTTGAAAATGCCTTTTGATGCTTGGCCCCCTTTTCGACTTTTGTCTCGCAATATCCCAGTCTTCCTCTCCCAATAGCCAGCTCTAACCTGCTGTATCTTTCTGCTCCTCTCTTGCCTTTTGCTCGTCTCTTCTGTGCTTCACCAGGCTGCGTCTATCTGCCGTCTTCAATCTCCTGCTCGATACTCATATTCTTTTGCCCCGAACTCCAGCGACAGCTCTTTCCCCTTGATCCTCTTTCCGTCTCGCTACAATCCCCTATTCCCATCCCGTGCTTTACTCTTTCATCGTCTCTCGGCGTTGGACGTCAGGGCGTCGTGCTTTGGTTTGATATCTGTCACATTTTCTCCATCTTGAATCGCCAGTCGTTTTCTCCCCGCGTTTCATTTTCACGATCAATTTTACCCCAGCTTTGCAATCCCCGGAATATGATTTTTTTGTCTTTGAGCTGTACTCCCTTGCAGATCCGGTCTTTGTTTCTCTGCGTTTGTCCTCTTGTTCCTTCGATCTACTCGCCCATTACGGTTCCGATACAAGCATTTGTGTTCATAGTCTGTGTTCTGCTATTCTGTGCTCGCCAGCAAGCAAGCTGATAATTGGCGAGAAACCCACAGGTAGTGCACTTAATACAGATTGTTCTTTGTGACTCTGTGTAAAGTAACATAAATGACGTATGAGGTCAAGATATCACCACTTGGAAGTAGTATGGCCTTGACATCTATACAAGCTATGTTGCCTGTTTCATCACCAGAATAATTTTCTGGTCATGTTTGGATTGCAGGCGTGTTCATACCTAAGACATCTACTCGAGCGTTTGATCAGCTAGAAATAAAGGACTATATTAGACAAAACCGTTGATATCATCTTGCTATACTTTGTACCATCCACTTGTGATATCATCGACATATGGTCCCGCCCCGGGGTTCGGTTCGCCTCGGGTAAGCATTACATCATAGCCGTGCATTCCTTAAGTCATTCATTCTTCACTTCATTCATCTCGTATACATATCTAAGTATCCACATATCAAAGCTCATCCTTGGCTTCCGCCTGCGCGGCTTCCTGGGCCTCGATCTGCTCCATCCAGCCGTACCAACCGCCAAGCTCCTCATCAACACCAGACTTGACAATGCTGGTAATAATTTCAAACGCAACCTGTGCAGCAGCAAGCGCCGTAGTCTCACCCTTGTTATCATAAGCAGGAGAAACCTCCACAATGTCAGCACCCACGACATTCAGCTTCTCCAGACCGCGCAGAATGCGAATGAACTCGCGCGTAGTCCAGCCACCAGGCTCCGGAGTACCGGTACCAGGTGCTGTAGAAGGATCGAGGACATCAATATCGACAGACAAGTAAACAGGCTGCTCGGGGTCGAGACCAGTGCGCGCAATAATAGTCTCCACAACACCCATAGGACCGAGCTCATCAATGTCATCGGCATGGATACGGATGAAGCCCTGCTCGGGTCCGGGGTTCGTGTAATCTCCGGCATCAATGCCGGTGAGTCTGGTGCGCAGACCGGCGTGCGCAGAAGTGGCATTGCAGATCAGTCCCTCGCGGCTAGCCTTGTGGAAGAAGCTACCGTGGTTGAACTGGGTCTGCTCGCTCTGCCAGTACGCGCTGTACCGCACCGGATTCCAGGTATCAAGGTGCGCATCGAAGTGCAGCACCGTAATGGGCTTCTGGTAGATCTGGTACAGAGCTCGCAGCGCAGGCAGAGCGACGCTGTGGTCTCCGCCCAGCGTCACGAGCTTGGGGTGGCTGTGGCCGATGCCCGTTGCCTTGGGCGACTTGTTCACGATCTTGCGCGATCCAAGCTCGAGGAAGGCTTCGTACATCTGTCGCTCTGCGAGCCCGTTATCGAACGGTGTAATGGGGATGTCACCGCAGTCGGTGATCTTGGCCCATGACTTGTAAGGGTTGATTCCGGCGCGCGTGTTGTAGCTGGTTGGGGCCATCTGGCGTGCGCTGGCAGCGCGGATCGCACGAGGACCGAATCGAGCGCCTGGAAGGGTTGTTAGTGCTCTGGGGGTTCCGATGGAGGTCCAGGTTAGAAGGACTTACCGGGTCGGTAGCTGACGGCTGTGTCGAAGGGAGCGCCAATCACGGCGATATCGTAGTGCTCATCGGGCTCGATCAGACACTTGACAGGCTTCAGGTGAGCGAAGCTGGCGATGCCAGAGAAGGACCACTAGATAGCTTGGTTAGATGGGGGGTTTTTTTCTCTTTTTTCTCAATTTCAATTGCAATTGCAATTGCGCTGATACATACCTCCTGATCCCATTTCTTGAGCAACTCGGCACGTTCGTGTTCGGGCACGACCTCGCCGTCATTGTGGTGGGCGCAAGCCGTCGCGGAGCCGGCCAGAGCCAGGGCGCTCACGAAAGTCTTCCAAGAAGGCATGATTGTTTATTTTGAAGTAAAAAAAGAGGAGCGAGATCAATTATATATCTACATTATTTTTTTTTGGTCTCCGGCGAACTTCCTGAAGCAGCAGATGATCTAAAGGGAAGGACGAGCAGAGTCCCCGCCACAGGTCCGTGGATCGGTCGTGCAGACTTTCCCTTCTTGGCCTCGGCCCGCTTTTTTCTTCTCTTTCGTCTCTACGTGAGCTTTACTTCGACTACTTTTATACTGTTCAAGTGGTGATTTTAGCCACTTATGATGCTATGCGTCGCGTTGTGGTAACAGGTCTTGGGGCGGTAACGCCGCTGGGCGTTGGTGAGTTCGTCTTTACTTGTTTCCCCCCTCCGGCGTCGAGCTCCGAGTCTTTTGCTATCTACGGCTAGAGGGGAGCTGTCCACTGCACCTCTGATTAGCCGAAAGCTCAACTCCGATATCCCCGGACTCTCGAGCTTTCTGCGTCCCCACTTCCCACTCCGGAAGGGGAAGGTCTTGACAGCCAATCGACGGAGCTTTGCGGGATCTGGAGATTCAAGACCGCATACACCTGCTTTCTGTTGATAAATCGCGTTGATCATGCCGCCATGCACCTCGGCCCTTGCTAACTGCCGTCTCACATAGGTACTCGTCGTACCTGGAAACGATTGTTAGATGGCCATTGCGGTGTCGTCAATGTGAAAGATCGCGATGAGCGCTTCGCAGAACAGCCCTGTCAAGTAGCGGCTGTTGTTCCACAGGGAAGCCGTGAAGAGGGCGGCTGGACGGCTTCGCAATGGCTAGAAAGGGGTGTAGGTGCTTGCTACCTATTATGTTAAACCACGCTTATACTGATACAATGCAGGAGGAGCGTAAAATGGCCAAATTCGCTCAGTATGCCATGGCTGCCACAGAGGAGGCACTTCAGGATGCAAATTGGAAGCCTGAGCCTTTTGAGCAGAGAGAAGTGACGGTATGTCTATACTTTAAAAACCAGCTGATTGAGTACTTATCCGGTGTCAGGGAGTCTGTCTTGGGTCTGGTATCGGCAACTTTGATGAAATGTACAACACTGTTGTTGCATATGAGAAAGGTGTGAGTATTTGTTTCAATGGTGTATCTAGAAGCCCGCTTACTGATACGTTGCACAGGGCTACAAGAAGGTCAATCCACTTTTTGTGCCTAAGCTGCTGATCAATCTCGGTGCTGGGCATATCTCCATGAAGTATAGGTTCATGGGCCCCAACCACGCCGTGACCACGGCTTGCACAACGGGTGCTCATTCCATTGGCGACGCAGCTAGGTTCATCGCCTGCGGTGACGCCGACGTGATGGTTGCGGGTGGCGCCGAGTCCTGTATCCATCCTTTGGCTATTGGTGGGTTTGCTCGCGCAAGAAGTCTCGCCACAGCTTTCAACGATACCCCCGAGACCGCATCGCGGCCTTTCGATGCTGATCGCGCTGGCTTTGTGGTTGGTGAGGGTGCAGCTGTGTTGATCCTTGAGGTAGGTTTACAGAGTAAAGAGGACGTATCTGCTTCAGTGCTGATATTTTGATATAGGAGCTGGAGCATGCTCTCGCAAGAGGAGCTAAGATATATGCAGAGCTCAAAGGATATGGTTGCTCCGGCGATGCACACCACATGACATCACCAAAGGAGAATGGTGAGGGTGCATACATGGCCATGAAAAAGGCACTCAAACAGGCTCAGCTACGTCCCTCTGCCGTTGATTATGTCAATGCACATGCCACTTCAACTATTGTTGGTGATGCCGCAGAGAATGCTGCTATCAAGGCCCTGTTGCTGGGCTCTGATGGCAAGGATAAAGCGGCTGAGGTCAATGTCAGCAGCACCAAAGGCGCTCTCGGTCATCTTCTCGGAGGGGCTGGTGCCATCGAAGCTTTAATCAGCGTGCTTGCGATTCACGAAGTGAGTGGATTAATCCTAACTGTCATTGATTTCATCCTGTGCTAACCACCGACAGAACACCATGCCACCCACCATCAACCTAGACCGGTTGGCCAATGGATTTGATTGCAACTATGCTGCAAAGGAACCGCAGTCACGTCAGATCGATGTGGCTTTGACGAATAGCTTTGGATTTGGTGGCACAAATAGTAGCTTGTGCTTTGCGAAGTATTAATTACTGTTCCACTAATCTGTACAATATATTACTCTTAGACAATTAGGTCAAAGTACCATGGCAATGAATGTCCCGAATCCCGTTCAGTTTATTCAAGACAATATTCCAGTCATTGATGAATTGGATTCCAACATTGTATAGAACACAATGATCACGTGCCGGGTGTTGATCCCAATGCGGAGGAGCCCCAAGCCGACCTTGACTCCGGAGACCGACCCCATTTCGCGGTAGCCAACCACCAACGCACCCATTTTAAGACCTGTTAAGCGATCTGTGAGCGCTTTGATTCTCACCACCTTTCAATATTGCGCCCACCATGGCGACCAATGGTGACTCCGGCCGAGGTAGGCACCACCTGGTTCTCGTTGATAGCGCGATACACTAGTTCGCATAATCATCAGTCCCAATCCACTTGGGCCTTGCATTTCATCCGAACTAACTTGAGACTTGACGGCAGGATCGGGCAGCTTGGTTGACGCATCTGGTTACACTTTCACGGACAAGGACACCAAGCCCGGCAAGATCAAGGTGAAGAAGACATCCAAAGCGTCCACCAAGAAGAAAGCAGATGGTATAATCCCTTGGCTGTGAACTCTCAATTTGGCTCAGTCCTAACAGCACACGCAGATTCCAAAGACGGCCCCGCCGACACCTCACCTACCGCCTCGCCTCTTCCCGTCATTGACAGCAAGGTCATCACCGCATTCCCGACCGGCAAGCCACGCGAGGAAGATCTACTCGAGACCGTCATCTGCAAGGTATGCAGGCGCCCTACGCTCAAATCCACGGCAGCGGAGCATGTTCGAGGCTGTTTGAAGGCGAAACAAGAAAAAGCGCGCAAAAAGAAGGAACTGCGCGATGCGGCCAACCGCGCCAAGGCCGGCGACGACAAAGATGATGATCCCCACGATAAAGATGGAGACAGTTCCATGATGGGCCAGAAGAGCGCCAAGAAGAGCGCTGTGAAGGGCACCGACGACAACAGGAAAGGCAAGAAGCGCAAGGCCGACGAGGACGATGGCAAGGAGCCTAAAAAGAAGAAGAAGAAGGACGAAATCAAGCCGAAATCAGCCAAACCCAAGGGTCCTGTCGATGTTGAGAAGCAGTGTGGTGTCACGTTACAGAACGGCGCGCAATGCGCTCGTTCTCTAACCTGCAAGAGTCACTCTATGGGTGCCAAGCGCGGAGTGCCTGGGCGTACATTACCATACGATATGCTGCTCCAACAGTATCAAAAGAAGAACCAGGCCCGCCAGCAGAGTACGCACCCTGTCCACTATATATTTACCTTATCTTGCGCAGGCAAAACTAATTTATCACGATTACAGAGGCCGCCATCGATGCCAATGCGCCTTTGCAAGAAGACATTGAGAACACAGGCCCTATTGATTCCGACGAAGAGAGGGACTCTGTCATGGCTGCTATCACACGTTCAGCACCTCAGCCGCTTGTTCAACACCCGCTCATCACGACCAAGTCGAAGTATAGATACGTCCGCATCAAAGAGCAAATGTCACATGCCATGGGAGTCCGAAACGGGGGTGGACTATTTTCGAACGACGACAGCCAACCTCTCTTTGGGAGCCAACTGTTTGGATTCCCTACTGCTGATGTTGAGGCCTCTTCCGTAGACGCCCACGGAGAAGTAGACGACATGGACATGAGCGCGAGAGCTGCTGTTTCAGGTGCTCGCAAGACTCCGATTACCGCAGGGTAACGGTCTGCACTCTTCATGACTTATGACACTCTCTTTGCACTATTTATGGGCTCTTCTATTGGTTTTTGGATGCTGGCGTTCATTGGCATGGCTCTCGAGCTTCACACTGCTCTTTATTTCTCTTTGTTTGGTTTTCCTGGATATGCCCTGGGCTCAGGCTGGTTCTGTTTGGTTTGAAAGGTGACGACATGATACCCCGGCGTGATACTACATTTGACATTGGAAAGTAAAATCTGATTCCTTTCCTCATTGATAACTCATTGACTATACTTCCGAGACAACTGTACTGTATTAGTTGATAATAAGTTCAATATAGTACATTCTGATACAAGACCTGGTGGAGATTTTATTACCGCAGAAGACTTTGGTCAAGCTCTCTACTATAGGCTAATCTTTATCGTACTGTCAGATCACAGCCTAGCAGCTCCGCGGTGAGATCAAATGCATTAGAAGGTTATTTGAAGCTATTCACATGTGATTACGTGATGTTAGCTGCCTCAGGCGCCAGAACCTCAGTCGTCCCGTTCGCCGATCTCATTGTCCTTTTGAGCATTACTCCGAGCTTTGGGCCTCAATATTTACTTTACTTCTTTCTGAACCTGAACCCTGCCTGACTGCTTCCATTGCGGTTGCGCGCGAGCGCCCTTCGCATCCGGGGACCCTATCAAGTCGGACGACCCCAGATCCTCGATCCTCGACTTCCGAGCACCATTGTGAAGCTACCTATACCCTCCTGGCCTGACACATCACACCATGAGCCACGCCGTTCCCGATTTAGATGCCATTGGCATAAAAGCCGACCATGATCTGGCAGATCAATTCCGTCGCGAAGTCGCCAGCCTCCTCTCGCGCAACAACCTCAACTTCCCCGGTGCTCAGCCAGTCAGCTTCTCGTCAAAGCATCTCACTGAGCTCCAGTGCGAAGACTACTATGTCTGCGAAAAGACTGACGGCATCCGCTGCCTAATGTACTTTGCGCGCGGAGACCCCAGCTCTGAACAGCCGGAGATTCACTATTTAATAGATCGCAAGAACGATTACCGCTATGTACCGGGCCTGCACTTCCCGCTCCCCAACGACGATACTTTCCAGGGATTCCACGTGGATACTTTGGTCGACGGCGAGCTCGTCAACGACACTTACGAAGATGGAACAACGCAATTGAAATACCTCGTATTCGACTGTCTAGTGCTGGATGGACAGAGCTTGATGCACCGCACATTGGACAAGCGACTGGCATATTTCAAAGAGAAGGTACTCAAGCCTTACAGTGCCATGTACCGCAAGTTCCCAGAGGAGAAGCAGCACCGCGCATTTGCCGTTGAGGACAAGTCCACGCAATTCAGCTACGGCATCGAGATGATGTTCCGCGAAATCATTCCCAAGGTCAAGCGCATCCACGGCAACGACGGCCTGATCTTCACCTGTCGCAGTACCCCATACCGCATTGGTACCGACGAGCACATCCTCAAGTGGAAGCCTCCCCAGGAAAACACAATCGACTTTCGCATGCGCCTTGAGTTCCCGACGCTCGAGCCAGATACTGACGACGAGGCTGAGGGTGTCCATGAGCCATTTGTGGACTACGATGCTATTCCGATCTGCCACTTGTTTGTGATGCTCAGCGCTGGCGAGTACCGCCATTTCGGGGAGATGTTTTTAGAGCCGAAAGAGTGGGAAACTCTCAAACACATGAACGTCCCTCTCGACGACACGATCGTGGAATGCGCCAAGGACAGCGAAGGGCGCTGGCGCTTTCACCGTCTGCGCGACGACAAGAACGACGCAAACCACATCTCTACGGTTGAGAAGGTTCTGGAGAGTATCGAAGATCGTGTCTCTGAAGATGATCTCATTCGTCTCGCCCCGGTCATCAAAACGGCCTGGAAAAAGCGCCAGCAAAACATGGCCGCAGGAGACGAGGAGAAGAAACGGAGAGCCCAGGGAATCCCGGGTAACCCCAATGGTGTCAAACGAAAGTACGAAGAGTGACATTCAAAATCAAAGTGAGCATTTGCTTCGCTCATTGCAAGGCGCTTGGTGTTTTGGGCAACTTTTGTATTCTATTCAAATCCTCTAAACAGGTTGGAAGACGGGGCTTATTTGGGCTCGGATCAAGTTCAATGTATACTGTATTCTCAATAACGCTGTGCATATTGTAGAGTAAGAGTCCATAACCATGGAAGTGTATATGAAGACATGCCTGATGCGGATACCCAGATTACTAACCTCAAAATCCAGCCCGCGACGGTTTGTCTCCCTTTCCCGCATCACCACCCCAGGCTTCACATCGGCTTTCATCATTCCAATATCTGATCTTGCTTTAATCTGAACTGCAATCTACCATGCGTCCGAGATTCCCATGGGGAGGCCACGGGGACGCCCGACCCCGTCGAGAAGGGCTTCGCCACTCTCAATACCATCAGGTACGCAGCTTTTTTTCGCTTGGAATAATTACATAGGACTTTCCAGGTCAACTTTTATCGGTCGCATATACTGATTATTCCCATAGAATCGGCGTGAAGGCCATGGTACAGAAGGTTCGTTTTGCCCTGGCAGATTTTGGTCGTCGGATCACGTGACCTTTAACATACGACGTCAAGGCCTTATATACTGACTGGCTCTAGGATGGGGAGTTAAGGAAAGCCGAGATCTTGTCTATCAGACAGCGAAAAGATGGCCCTTCTTTCTAGTAAGTTTTCATGTTCACACTTCCATTTTCCGATGCTGATATCAAATCCAGCGTCCACTATGTCGACTTCAACAAACGTCTGGATGGTAAGCTCTGACTGTTGTATATTGATTCATCATGGGATTTTTCTGACATGATTTCAGAATGGGTCGCATCTTCACGCATTGATCTCTCCCAGGAGGTTGAATGGCCCCAGCCAGAGAAAGCTGATAAGAAGAAGACTGCTGCGGCCAATAAGGCCGCGCCCAGCAAGAACACAAGTTCCAACAAGCGTGCTCGGGCTGACAGTCGGGATGTATCACAAACACCTGATATACTGGGCGGTAAGAACTTGAACGTCGGGAAAGCCTCACGGCCCTCAAAAGCGGGAGGAAAGGAAAACGTCGAAACCCCTGGCGACACCTCGCAGCTGTTCCCTTCAGAGGGAGTGTCAACAGTCGGTACGCCCAAGGCTACCGATTCAGAAGATGTCGAAATGGCAGATGGCCCCACAGAAGGCCAATCCATGAAAGAAGACGAAGTACAGACGGCCTCAGGCGAAGTCATCACCCGCGGAGAGGAGATCGAACGACTCCGCACAAGCGGTAGTATGACCCAAAACCCCACGGAGATTCATCGTGTGCGTAACTTGACCCGCCTCCAAATGGGCAAGTACGACGTCGAGCCGTGGTACTTCTCTCCATACCCGGATTCATTTTCGGACGTCGACCTGGTCTACATCGACGAGTTCTGCCTTGGCTACTTCGACAACCAGCGCGCCTTCGAGCGCCACCGCGCCAAATGCACCCTCACCCACCCTCCCGGCAATGAGATTTACCGCGATGACTATATCTCGTTCTTCGAGGTTGACGGTCGCCGCCAGCGAACCTGGTGCCGTAACCTGTGCCTTCTGAGCAAGCTCTTCCTGGACCACAAGACTCTTTACTATGACGTCGACCCCTTCCTCTTCTACTGCATGTGCACCCGCGATGAGACCGGCTGTCACCTCGTTGGCTACTTCTCCAAGGAAAAGGACTCTGCCGAAGGCTACAACCTTGCTTGTATCATGACTCTACCACAATACCAGCGCCGCGGCTTCGGTCGTCTCCTTATCTCCTTCAGCTACGAGCTCAGCAAGCGCGAAGGCAAGCTCGGATCACCCGAGAAACCTCTCAGTGATCTTGGTCTGCTGGGTTATCGTCAATACTGGCGCGAGACGCTTGTAGATCTCCTAATCGAGCCTAATCGAGAGGCGATGAGCGAAAACGAGCTCGCCATCCTCACTTCCATGACTGACAAAGACGTGCACGAAACACTGGTTGTCTTCAACATGCTTCGGTATCATGTAAGTTGAATACACTCTTCATTTATCTTACTTCAATGCTAACCAACTCACAGAAGGGTAACTGGGTCATCGTCTTGACAGATAGCATTGTGGAAGAGCACGAGAAGCGTCTCAAAAAGGAGGCAATCAAGGGCGCACGCAAGATCGATCCTGCTCGCCTCCAGTGGAAGCCTCCAGTCTTCACTGCTTCCAGCCGGACCTGGAACTGGTGAGAGTGTGTGCGTGGTCTTAGGGAGTTTGGTTCGTCTTGTTGGTTATTTAATTGGCTTGGGGGAGTTTGGGGCGATGAAAGAACCTGTGCAGTTGCTGGGTTCCGATATCGTGGATGTCGGGGACACATTATGCGGAAAGGGCGTTTTACACTGCTTCTGTCTTCGGGTGATACCTATTTCTTGTTTTGTACACTATTCACTTTTTCTTACTTCTTCTTACCATAATCAAACGTCCAACTATGAAGATTTTTTGATCCAAGGCCTGTATAGGAAGTCAGTAAGCCAACAAGGCTACACCATTGCAGAGGGGTTCGCAGGCGTCACTACTCTACGGCCTATGTTGGACAATGGAAAGACATATGAAATGTAAAAATGGTTCACTAGACTTGTGAATATCGAGGTTAATCCAGCCGTGTACGGAGTACTCGGAACATGGTTAGCGTGCGACACTGCTCATTCAGAACAAAGCACGCAACCACGATATGGGGTAAGAACGGCACGCGAACAGGACGCTGAATCGGTAGACGATTGTCATACACACATCACAATGCCAGGAAGGCTGTAGGTCCTGAACTGAGGTCGGGAACTGGATACACAGGTGATCGGGGGAACGTGAGGAGGAGGTACATTTCAAACACGAATCATGGAGTGAAGCCAGGGAGATATCATAATGCCCAGCTTCGGAAGAGCAAGGTTGACAACGGGCCTTCGTCCCAGCTGCTGATTATTCGAGTGATAGAGTTGAACCCGAGAGAAGATGGGGAGAACGCTGGCAATATGCAAGGCTGAATATTCCTAATGGGCAGTGTGGCCCCAGCTTGTCGTCTTGTTGGACTGCTGTCGTGACCCAGTATTGGAGGCAGGCTTGCTGTTGCCCTTGCGAGGTCGGACGTTGCTGTTGTTATTGTTGCGAGGTCGAAGTGGGCCGGCCTTACGAGGAAGGAGGAGCACCTTTGGCTCGTCTGCGCCAGGAAGATGAATCGTGGCTCGCACGTTGCCGTGGGTATCGCGGTCGTTCAGCCCAACATTGAAGGGCTGAACGGTGTGAGCGTGGATCTGCTTACTGCTCTTGCGGAGCTGTCGGAGAGGAGGCTGGCTCCACGAATTTGCGGGTGCCATGGGGGGAACACGGACAGCAGGCAAGGAGCCTGGTTCACGATCCTCAAACATTTCATCCTGCCTCTCAACTTGTTCAACCGCAATATCGCCATCGCCCTTTGGTAGCCCGCCAAGTTTAGCTCGCGGGATCGAGACAGACACCGCGGCAGTGTGGACAGGCAAAGCTTCCTTTGTCGCGGGTGTTACAGCCAGCACATTCTTGGTGCTTCCTCCGGTCTTGAAGAGACTGTTGATCTTTTCCTGCCACGAAATGACGGCGGGGGGTTGAGGCACCGCATTACGTGGTGGAGCGGCTGCCATGGAAGCGAAGGTAGGCGGGGGGGCCGGCGCGCTGACCACCTTGGGTGGGAGCTTGACGACAGGCTTGGGGATGGGAAGGTGCACATGGGGACGGCTCGAGTCTCCGAAGTAGACCGGGTGGCTCGAAACTTCCTCGGGGGGAGGAGGGGAAGGGCTACTGCTGCGTTGCTCCCTCTCGACAACCGGACGCTTGGGCTGCTGCTCGGTAGCAGATGGGAAGAATCGAGAACTGCGAACGGGAATGGGACCTGAGCGACTGAGGTCAGACGAAGGAAGTCCATCCACGGGAGGGGCAGCAGCTGCCAATGGGTTAGACAGCGGCTGCACGGCGGGCTCGGTGGTCGATTCATCATTGCCCACAGTCTTGTGAACAACTGAAGTGACCACACGTCTGCCATCTTCGGTGGGCTTGATCTGCTTCCATGTCTGATCAAAGCTTGGTGCAGCCGTCATGTGCTCTCCTTTCTGGTGCGTTTTGTGGAAATGCTCCATGAAGTTCTGCTGGTCCTGACGTTCTTTGTCACCTACGTTCTGCGCGAATGACCTCCATGCTTCCACTCCACGAGACTGGTGCGAGGTCGGCGGACCAATTGGACCTGGACGGCCGATATGGTGCAAAGGATCAAATGAGGTGTGGCGTGCCTCAGGCGATGGTAGACATGCAGCCTGCTCGGGAGGAGCTGCAACGAAGTTGGGAGGGTTGGACATGGCTGGTTGATCAAAGCCTAGTTGGCGCAAAGGATTCTCACGGGAAGAGAAGCCAAGAGGTTGGTCGAAAATGCCGTTTCCGAGCGTGGGGGTTCGATCGCTTCCCAACGGTTTCCACGGGTTCTTGACAGTGGGAGATGTCGCAGTGATGATAGGATGAGACCAGGGCGACGTGGAAACTTTTAGATTTCCTTGTTGCCAACGTTCTTCTGGTTGACCACTTGACTTGACCGGGGAGTGTGGTGCGAGTGGTTCCCGAGGAGGTTCTTGGTGGGGTGAAGAGACGCGTCGAGTGAAGTGTTTGCTATCAGATGGCCGGTCATGTGCACCAACAAGCTTCTTGACAGAGTCCGGATGATGCACTTTCATCATTCCATACTGTTTTGGTGCGCCAGTGGGCTCTGGAACGGGAGGTTTAGGAGGAGGTGAGATAGGGTGAGTTGATTGGCGCGGGGAGGTGTGGGGAGGATGGTGAGAGTGAGGTTGAGGTTGAGGTTGAGGCTGCGAGGGAGGGGCAGGGGTGCGAGTTTCTGGAGCTTTCTTCTCAGGTGCAGGTCCCATTGCCGCGAGTCTTTGTCGAATTCGCTCTTTCTTCGCAGCTTCTTCCTTCTCCTCCTGTTCAATCCTGCGCTGTCTCGCCTCCAGACGCTTCTCCTTCATAATACGCTCTTGCAAAACAACAGGGTCTTCTTGGGGAGGGGCCACTTGCTGTGGCTCTGGCTGTGGCTCCACAGGAACGCTTTCAGCAGGCCGGGTGATCATGCCGTTTGGTCCTGGTGGGGGAACTTCCTCTTTGCCCTGGTGATGATGGTGGTGTTGCTGCTGCTCAGGGCTCATCAACGCCGGATCAATTATTGTCTGAGAGCCTCTTCGCCCATCATTGAGTCTCGGGGGTGCGTCAGGTCGACCGAAAGACATTCTACGACCGAACCCTCCACTTCCACCGCTCACATTTGATGACGTGCGACGACGATTACCCCAGCCCATGCCATCCTGGTGGCTCGACCTGTGTGTCTGGAAAGCAGCAGAAGGTTCTGCTGGCCCACCTGGATGATCGTTCGATCTTTGCAATACCGCAGGAGCACGAGGGTGGGGGTGCTGGTCGTGGCGCCAAGAAGGTCTCCTGGTGTCAGTCACCGGCTCATACTGACCAGAGCGAGAATTGAAAAGCTCGCGAGGGGCACCTGATTGGAACTCTTTCCATGTGCGGTTGAAGTCATCTGCGGCAATCTCCTTGGGTGGTGCGTGGGGACCGTCGTCTCTCTGAGGCTGGTGTCTCAGGGGCATGCGCGGATGCGGAGGTGGTGCCATAGGGCCATTGACAGGAGAAACCCTCTCAACGGGGGGCAGAGGAGCCCATGGGGACTTGGATGGGGGTGCTGGGCTGGTGGAGCTAGATGGCACTTTGTCATTCGGACCTCTAGAAGACGCACCCGCGGTCCTCGCTTGGCGTTCGGCGTTTGCCCCAAGTTTAAGGATCGTTGGGTTAGGTCCGACAGAGGTAGTGGGCTTCGGCACAGCTGGGACTTTCGACGCCACATGAGCTTCTTTGGGAGCTTCTTTGAGCGCTTCTTGAAGTTCTGGCGGACTTTGCACTGGTTGAGTTGGGCCTGGTTGAGTTGGACCCGGTAGAGGATCGGCATGAGTATGCGTTAGGTTAACCTTAGTTCCGTCTGTCCATTCGATCGTCTCAGGGGCCCAATCATCCTCGTCGTCGTCAATATCAGCCCACTTGGCTTCGGAGCTGACAGCCCCATCTTCCTGGATACGAGAGGTCATATGGATTCCATATTGCTGCTTTAGCTCTTCGTCGGTCAAGTGCTTTTGGGGAGGTGGCGCAACAGCTATATCCGCATAGTAATGTCAGTCCGAGGTGACTGTTTTTGAAAGAATGACAGATACATACGCCGATTTTTGTTCCAAACTTGGTTTCCATCAGGCCCTGATGCGCCAGAATTGGCCCCGCCAGCTCCGTTCTTGGAGAGAGAATCACGCATTCCTAGTGTAGTCTTCGCGACCAAGCGGGGGCGAGAGGTTGGCTGTGGGGTACCTAGCGGTGTAGTCGAAGTAGATGGCGCTAATACGATGTTAGCGATGGATTCCAACGAAATGCGAAAAATAAGAAGGCCAGACATACTCTTCTCTGGCGCTTTGGTGGCCGCAGGAGCACCTGGAACCTTGGGCACCGAAAACTTCTGCTTCGCGAAGGAAACTGGCTTGAACGAGCTCGGCTTTTTCACTGAGCCATTTCGCGTATGGTTCCTGCTGTCCGTTCGGCTCGCATCTGACTCTGAACCGCATTGTGAGGTTGTGTCTTCTCCGGCGTCCGAGGCAGACGCCAGTCCGTTGAGCTCAAGCACTCTGGTCGCAACAAGTCCAGCACCCTGTATTCACATCGTATTAGCGAGGCGTAGGGGCGCATCCCGAGTCGAGCTTTACCGTTGTTGTACGGCTTCCAGTATCCTTGTCACTGCCAGCTCCTTCTCCCCTTGAATCAAACGAGTTTGCTGCTTCATGGCCGTTCGGAGTTGCGTCGTTGGATTTAGTGTTCACTGCGATATGTTCGGTCTTCCCCGCGTCCCCTCCAGCAGATAAGTTGTCGGTGGTGCTCGCAGGAACGTCGGATGGCGAATGCTCGCCGCCCGACAGGGTCTGATCTACCACATCGCGGCTGCTCTGCTCTGCCATAACAATACTCGATTCTGCTCAAGACGAACAATGCGACTCGATCAGTAAAGTTCTCTGGCGGTAGGAAGGTGGTTCCGGAGACGTAACAGGCAGCCGCAGATTAAACGTGCACACCTGTCCACCACGCAAACGTACCTATCGTCAGATATCAAGGATCGCCACGGTTTCACTGGTTCCTTGGCTGGTTGCACCCTGAAGATATGGGATATTGCAACCAGATATGGTATCGGTCAACTCTCGGGAGAGCTGAGAAAGCCCGTGTCTCGTTGGGTAGTACGGTCGCGGAATAGGCGCTTGTGGTAATCCGCAGCCCGAGAAGTCCCAGAAATGGGGAAAGGGAAGGGAGGGAGGATTATGCGGAAGGCGTGTTGATGATAGGGAGGGATGATACGAGATTCAAGAGTCAACTCGGGTTGAAGCTGAGCGTCGCTGTTTTGGGTTTAGCGTGGTCCAGACGAAAGTTGTGATGTCTGCCCACGTCTGACCACTCCGAGAGCCCTAAGTGTCGAGATCTTACGCTAAAGAGATTGGATCGAGCTAGGTTGTTGATTTGCAGGTTTAAAGAAATGTAAATTGAAAAAAAGTCACTAGAGGTGGCAGTGAGGTGACCGGAGTCTAAGTGAAGCGCCATGTCTCCTCTCCACACTATCCATGGGATATCTACGAAATACAGCTGATGTCAGGATCGAAGTGATCTGAGCACCAGTCAAATCGGAGCAAGTCTAAAGACATAAAGATTTGGAATATTGAAACAGTGATATTCTAAAACCACAGCATTCCCTTGCACTGGGACAGAGAATTCAGTATATACATCGATTCTCTGGTTAGCAAAGGAACAATCTAGTGGGGGTGGTTCTTGTGGTGACCTGTTCAAAATCAAGTCAGCGAATGGCGCAAGAGTGAGATATGAGAGACAAATGATGCGAAGGCATGACGTACGCAGGTGGAAGTAGTACTCCATGCTGTAACCCAGGATCAAGATACCGGCAATGGCGTGAACAAGGGCTGCGGTCGTTAGTATACATCAAACATTCCACAGCAGCAGTGGGCGAAAACGTACGAGCACCGGAGGCGTTCTTGCCGCTGAAGTAGCGGGCCTGGTAGCGACCGATGAGGCCGGAGGCCTTGACGGGGGCAGCAGGGCCACGGGGAAGACCGGCGTAGAAGTTCACAACACGCTCCATACGGGCGGCATCCTGGGCGGCACCAATGGCCTGAGAATCCACGTTAGTTATCGGTTTAATGCAGTTGGTTATATCGCATTCGCGGCCTCGCACGAAAACGAGTTCGGAGCTGAACGGGTGTGGAAGGGGTGCGCGAGATCGGAGAGGGGAGCGCATTATGGACTCACGTTAGGGGAAGCGACCTGTTCATAGTAATTAGCATTGAGTCTGACAGTATGAGGCGACATGGACTGGTCTTGGAGTGTGGTCTTACCTTGGGGGGAATCAAGGTCGAGAGACCTCGGCGGGCGATGTAGCTCATCTTGTCTGGGCTGAAAATGGTCAGAAACTGGTCGCAAGAAGTAAAGTGGCTCTCAATGAGCACTCCATGGGGACAAAAACGGGTCCTTACGTTGATTTGCAGCGCAAGTGAACCAAAGAAAGCTGATGAAGGAGGAAGGAGGAACAAACCGAGCCCTGCGGGTGGTCGGAAAGCCAAGCCCACGCTAAACCATATTCGGTGGTGTCGTGACTTGCCTGCAATTCGCAGGAAACCACATCGGAAAGTGAATTCTCACTGGCAACGACCATTTCCCCGCATCCAAACAGTCAAAATGTCGCTTTTCAGAATTGGAAGTGCTGCCGGTCTTCGGGCCAGCAGGTTCGCTGCGCCCATCAATGCCCGCTTCGTCTCCAACCTTCCCAATGGCGTCAAGACCAGCACCTCGGACGCTCCCACCACTCCTAACAAGGAGAGCTCCTTGATTAACCAGGAGTCCCCATCCGAGGCTATGACCCGTCACCAGCCGGACTATGAGGCGACCATTGACCATGGCACTTCGTACGCAAATCCCCTGTTCGCCTTGAAAACACTTTTACTAACTCTTTGAGATAGGCAATTTTCCCCGGTGCCCAAGCGCGTCATGGATGGCAGTGAGCCCGGTGATTCTCTTCCCGGCGCTGTTCTCTCCGGCGCTCCCACTGACCTCCAAGCCCGCACTGTCCGGTACGAATTCCTCCTCCAGCGCGCAAGATCCCCTGCTAACATGAATCATAGCATCTACCGCCCCACTAAAGCCGCGACACAGTCTGGTACCTGGCACCAGCACCACTGGCGCATGGACTGGGATATCTTGCAGCGTGGTCACCGCTGGGAGAACCCTCTCATGGGCTGGCAATCCTCCGCCGACAGCATGCAGGGCACCAACATCAAGTTCAAGTCCAAGGAGGACGCCATTGCTTTCGCCCAGAAGCAGGGCTACGAATACTTTGTTCAGGAGCCCAACGAGCGCCGCTTCGTTCCCAAGTCCTACGCGAACAACTTCCTTCACGAGCCCAAGAAGCTCAAGAACATCAAGACCAAATGATCTGAACTTCGCGCTATATTTTGTACATATTACCTGTTGCCTGAATTATCTTCTAAAACGTTTTCCTTTTCGCATTTACAGATGTATATTTCGATCCTGGCCCGCTGCCTCGTCTGGATGTGAACAAGTAGAAGGTTCCAGGCGCCGTTGGTATGCAATTGGTAGCTACTTATTTGAAGCTTGGATTATCTACTGCCCAGGTGCTAGGGCTAAATATGCCTTGCAATTTCTAGAGGTGTACTACATACCTATGTAGGTACCCACCCATTTCAACCCTGGCAAGCGGTTCGTTCCAGGTTTAAGTTGTTATTCACCTGGGCACGAGGTCCATGGGTTGCATCTAGGATATCGTCTCAACGGAGGGTAAATGCCATGCTTGTGGTAAGCTGCTCGCATATCTAAGCCAATTTTGGTGTTGACCTTTTAGCGAGGCTCTTTTGCTTCATTTGCTTATTGACCTGGTTGTTTTCCTTGCTTCAAAAGCCCGAAGATATCCGTCCATAGCTCACTCGCTTCACCCAGATGGTATGACAAGTCCACATCTGCCAAGCTAGTATCGTCTCCTCCAGTCATAGTCTCGAGCTGTGCGATCAGATTCTCTAGTCCAAAGGCTTTACCAGTTGCCTGCGTAGCCCCGGCCTCAAGCATAACATTAACCACGTGGATATGGAAGTGGTAGTATGTCGGTTGGTCTGAATATGTCGGTCAGCAAAACGATGTCAAAAAGAAAGAAGCTCTAGTCTCCCAGAAAAGAATAACTGACAGTGAACGTAGAGCTTCAACTGGTCTTCTTCCAGGCCCGGATACATGGAAACCGTAGCCTCGAGAACGCGCTTCCGCAGATACTGCAGCCACGATACATGGCTCTTCCTCAAGTCCCGCAAGCTCCAGATATCGCGTCTATGCACGAGTGCCAGTAAATGCAGCGAGCCCATCGTCTTGCGGTCCCAGTTAAGGTCAGGTAGCATCAAAAACGCATCCTCGGGGCCCTGTCCCTCATCCCGCATTATGACATCTTCTTGTTCTGTGCGTCCTTCAAGAATGTTAAACACCCAATTCAGCCTTCCCTCCTCACGCTTCGCTTGCATATATGGCCGGACATGATCACGGTAAATGGCCGGGGTTTCAGTGACCATGCGCAGTTGCTGATCGGAGTACTTTTTGATATGAGATGCAGTGCAGGGCCAGATCAGGTTGAGCTTGAGGTCTTGCTGGGGTGGAATGTAGGCTGCCGCTTCAGCGGGAGTAGGGGCCTGATCGGCCGTGCTTTTTCCGTTGGAAGAGGCGAGATACCAGCGATAGATATCGTTATCGCCAAGGTTGTCGACGCGAGTGATTGCGGCGTGAAAAGCCTGGAGAACCGAAAGTGATTCTGTGGCGAAGGCAGCACGCTCAGCGATCAAGATACCTTGCTTGTCTTCAATTGTACCCAGGAGGGCAATTCGACGACCATTTTGATCTGCGGGGTGCTTGATTCAGTTACGGTCTTTGCATTGCGGGGCTTTTACGGACATACCCTGTTTGAGGAGCTTGTTCACGTGGAACTTGGAAATGAGGGCCTCGGGGGCAAGCTTTGCTGATTCTGAATCGCCCATGGTTATCTATGTAGGTTAAGAAACATACCCAACCTTGCCCAGGAAGTAATTGTTTGACTTTATCGGGTTGGCGGGCGGTCAGGCTTATCGGCCATAGATCTACGCCCAGGCGCATGCCCTAACAGGCTTCGGAGGGGGGTCATGATATGTAGCTTGGTAGATTCGGATTCGTACTTAGGTATCCAATGAAGCTATACCAAGTTTGAATCTAAATGCTTAGCCCTAAGATGTGTGAACGGCATCATGGCGCGGTTTCTCTTCACCATGCTCAAGAGCTCAGACGCTTTATTGTCAGTACCGTACACCAAGGATCAATACGAGTATAAGAATACCAGACAGCAGTTAAACAGTAAATTGTCAAGATGGTGGATATAAAGTATTAATGGCAAACATGTCTTTCAAAGTGTCTCGATTTCCCAGGCAAGGAATCAAGCAGTAGTCTCCTTCCCATTATTTGCTGGCGGGGTCGTATGCATCTGATAAGATATTCCAAGGTTAGCACGCTTTCTGACAAGGTCAGCTGGTGGGCAATTGAGAGAACATACTGCATCTGCAAACTGCAACCATTCTTCTACACCTTTGACGAAAGTATCGTCCGCCGCGGGAACAGCCTCGTGACCCCATACTACAAAATCATCGAATGTGCCTTGAGTCTCCAGGACTTTGACTGGATCTTCCGCCTCGGTTTCGTCCTCGGCACCCTCGTTGTCCGGCCGTTGAGTTGGAGGTAGCACCCGGTCTGTTGGTATCGCAACAACGCCTGATAGCACATTTAAAGTCAGTCAGGTATAATTAACATATGGCAGCAGGCCGAGAAGTATTCTTTTGGTATTTGTTCATACCTTGATAGCCATCAGGGAGGGCGACGCGCCGACCTCGAAGCTTGCGCCCACGGAAATGCACTGTCTGGGTATTATCTAAATATTGAGGCGTACGTTTAGTCTTTGATTGTTCCGAATTCCATGGAGAAAGTGTGTTCAGTTTAGGGTCGAAGGTACCTTTCTCGTCTTCCACAGGCATCCAATACCGGTCGAGTGAATCAACTGGTCCGTCGTGGTGGACTCGACAGGGGATAATGTTCGGTGTGTATTGCACAATTGATTCATCTTGCTCAGATGTAGCTTTTGAGCTCTGAATTGCATACATGTCGGGCATTGTGTCGTGATAGTCGTGGAATTGTTCAGGGTTGTTCAAGTGAAAAGATCGGGAGCGCGACGCGTTCTCCGCGTTAAGTGGAAATCCCGAGGTCAACCAGGTCAACCACCCACATTCACGTTTTGGGTTCGACATTTCAAATCTTAAAGGTATTCTTATGTTTTACAATACAGCACAATTAAATTGACAGAACAGGGGGTATACATGCATATAAGCCTCAGCTATACTCGTGTAGTTTTACCTCTTACGAGTGGTCTTCTTCTTCTTCTTCTTCTTTTTCTCGCCCTCGCCCTTCTCCCTGGTGTCGGCGATCATCCGGGCAGGCCATTTCTTCAGGTGTTCACGCTCAAACGCATCCTTCTCGCGCCGGTAAAGAGCCATAGTGGCCCTCGCATCTTCCACACTGGAATGCGCTCCGTCCTGAATCTTCAGTCCCAAGAACTCCTCGGCCAAGATCTTTAAGCGTGGCGATCCACCGCCCGCAATCTTTCGGTATGGGGGATGCTTGCTCGTGTCGCGGATGTCGCGCTTAGGGTGACCGAGGAGCAGAGCGTCCAGATCGTTGCTGACAGCGTGACCCACCAGGATGCGGCCGCTCATGATCTCTGCAATTTCCTTCTGAACGTGCTCGAGCGTACGGGCCTCGACCATGTGTTTCGGTGCAATTCCACTGACATGCGTACGCCAGTCGGTGACCATCTCCTTGGGGCGGACGTATGAGTCGTATATTTGGTCGCCGTTGAAGTTGACCACACTGACCCGTGCGAGCACAGAGTCATTATCCGGGTTTGGTCCCACTCCAACCATTTCGCAATCCATTGCGACGTATTTTCCAAGTTCCGCGCTGTGTAGAGTTAGTGATTGGCCATATTAGCAGCCCAGCGCATGTCTACTAACGTCGTGGAACGGCCTTCATTTTCCTTGTAACGAGAGCTTGTCTCGGTTTTCACCGGAGCTGCGGCATTTGACTTCCTCCGTGTCGCCGAAGTACCGGATTCGGTCTCTGTGTCGGACATTCTCTTGCGTTTGAGGGGTTGGTTGGAGTCTCGGTATGGCTTTCGCTTCTCTGCCAACTTGCGTTTCTTGTCATCTGCGTCGCGATCGGAGGGCTTGCGCTTGGGGGCGTCTTTCTTCAGAGTCGCCTGTAGCTTCTTCCAATTACTGGAAAGAGCTGGCTTGTCCATGATGGTTGTAAGAGGAAAGGTTAGAGATAAAAAGGCGATAAGCAAGTAAATTTTCGGGACCCACTTTTAGTCGATAGCGGTTGCAGTATTTATGGAGTACAGACCTCGGGAGTTGTCTATGGATTACTGCCCTTGTAGTTCTGATATCTCTTGTACAAGGTTAACGGACTTCTATGGTTTGAATAAACTTGTAATATATTTGATCTGTGTGACCAACATTATGTGACAAAATACACCCGCTTTTGAAAATATGCAGAATTATTCGTACCCAGTTCGGAAATCCTTGGCAGTCCACTTCTCCGTGATCTTTCTCTTGGCCTTGCGAGCCTGTGTGATGGGTGTGCGAGACTCAAGCTTGCCTTGCACGATCAATGTGCGGAATCTGTCGTCTAGGAGGTTGCCTTCCGGCTTCAACAGGCGTAGCGAATCTTGTAGTTCATCTGGGAGCACCAACTCCAACGGCTGATGGGGAACACTGAAATAATATGTTAGTTGCAATGCATGTGACATAGAGACGTGATAAAACATACGCTTTCTTGCCACCAAAGGTCTTCCGACGGAGGACAGTGTCATCGCCTTCAGAATCATCCGCATCTGACTGGTTCTCGCCATCCAGCTCCTTTTGAGCAAGTTCTTCGGTGATCTTGGCGATGTGCGCGGCCTGAGCCTCCCTCTTCTCCACCTGAGCATCCCACTTCGCTTTACGCTCTGCTTCCTTGCGTCGCTTGATCTTGTTTCGTTGCACCTTGGTCTTGCGCTCGGGGCGCTTCTTGTTCAGCCACTCGGGCTTCTCATACTCGCTCTCGAGGCCTTCCCAGGCGCTCTCATCGTCTGACTTCACTTCGCCATCGTCGTTCCGAGCCTCCTCGATCATGCGCTGCTTCTCGGCTTCCTTGGCTTCTTCCTCGAGGCGCTTCTTCTCGGCCTCTACGGCCTGGGCGCCGTGTTCTTCAAGCAGACGGTCCCATTCTTCGAAGACGGGGTTGTAACTGGTTCCTGCGTGAGGCATCTTGACAGACGGGACCGCCTTTCCATTGGCAGCAAGCGAGACCGGGGCATGTTTTAATGTGATTGGCTCAACCTTGGGCTTGGGCTTTTGCAGGAAATCAAAGCGAGGGTCGTCGTGGGTGGTGCTAGGCTCTGCCTCCTCCGCCCAGGGGTCGTAGAACTCATTCTCAGACTTCTTGCCCATGGGCTTTGCGTCTCTGGCGACTTGCTTCAACCGTTGGTAATCCTTCTGGCTAACCCAGTCGCTCTTGGGCTTCTTGGTCTTCGGCTCAATGATACCATCGGTAACATTGGGGTTACCGCGCTTGCGTCCATCAAGCGCAGGGATCATGGACCTCTTAGCAAGGATTTCGTCGGACTTGAGGGGCTTGTGCTTTTTGGCGAATGACTTGCGCACATCTTCGTTACCGGTGGTATCGATGGTGAAAAGCTCATCGGAAGCCTTCTCCGTGACAAGACCACTGCAGTAGATAGTTAGATCTTCAATCCATATCGCGAATTTCTTGGGAGTAAAGAGAAAGCCTTACCCTTTGATCTCTGCTTCGGTCAAATGGCGCAAGCCCTCTTGGACATCTGTGACATCGACATTCTTGCGCCAGGCCTTCTTTCCTTTACGAGAAGGCTGCTTGAACTGTTTCGGTGCTTCCAAAGAAGTAGACATTGTGAACGACAATAGTTGCAAACAAAGTCGACGTTGATATGAAAATTGACCCAAAGTTTCTTATCAGAAAAAAAAATCTGCTTACGCAGCACCCGCGGGGGCGGTGGGGCGGCTATCACGTTAATCGCGCTAAAGACGGACCTGCAAACTCATCTTCGAGCTGCCATCAGTGACGCGTGAAGTTCCCCATCGTCCGTGGGTAGTCCTTTTCCATCTCACTGGAGACACCTACTTTCTCCAGCTGCATTTTCTTTTATCGTACGGAAATTTTACTCGCACAGAGCGCGACAGTACATCATGCCTGTTGTCAAAGGAGGTGTCTGGTAAGAGACTCCGATTGAATCCACTCGTGCTCTTTCGGCGCTAACATATTTCCAGGACCAATATCGAGGATGAGGTGCTTCGGGCAGCTGTAAGTCTTTATGCGTCACAATGGCCCTCCGACTTAGATGGTCCAATTACTGACCCGTTCGCAGGTTTCCAAGTATGGTCTGAACCAGTGGGCTCGAGTATCCTCGCTGCTCGCACGCAAAACCCCGAAGCAGTGCAAAGCGCGTTGGATTGAATGGCTGGACCCGGGTATTCGCAAGATCGAATGGACGCGAGAGGAGGATGAGAAACTGCTGCACCTCGCCAAGTTGATGCCCACGCAATGGCGCACAATTGCCCCCATCGTTGGGCGCACCGCCACACAATGCCTTGAACGCTACCAGAAGCTCCTGGATGAAGCCGAGTCACGCGAAAACGATGAGCTCGGATTAGGGGGACCTGGCGCAGAAGGAGCTGCGCCCAGTGCGGATGATGTTCGTCGTCTGCGGTATGTCATGGCTCCCTGTGCCTGTATTTTCAAACTCGCTGACATTTCTAGACCTGGTGAATTGGACCCCGACCCCGAGTCTAAGCCCGCTCGTCCCGATACAATTGATCTGGACGAAGACGAGAAAGAGATGCTGAGCGAAGCGCGTGCTCGTCTTGCCAACACGCAAGGTAAAAAGGCCAAGCGCAAGGCCAGAGAGCGCCAATTAGAAGAGTCTCGACGGGGTGCTGCTCTACAGAAGCGCCGTGAACTCAAGAATGCTGGTATCAACGTCAAGGTTGTCACACGGAAGCCTGGGCAGATGGACTATAACGCCGATATTCCATTTGAGAAGCCAGCAGCGCCTGGATTCTACGACACACTTGAAGAACAAAGCCAGAACGAGCGGCAGCGGGAAGCCTTCGACCCTCGCAAACAGCAACTCGCAAACAAGAGAAAGGGTGACCAGGATGATGATGCGGAGCGCAAAAAGCGCAAGAACGATAAGTCAGGTGCCTCCGCTGCTTCCGCTGCTGCTCAGCGAGCCGGACAAATGCAGAAGATCCGTGAAGCTGAGCAAAGCAGCAAGCGAGATGTGCTGAATTTACCCGCACCCCAGGTCGCCGAGAGCGAGATGGAGGCAATCATCAAGATGGGAATGGCAGGTGAAAAGGCCAACCAAATGTCCGGCGACGACGAGTTTGCTCAGGGTCTTCAGGGAAAGTATTCTATTCTTGGAAACACCCCGATCAGAACCCCACGGGCTGCCCCTCAGGACGATCATATCGCCAACGAGATCAAGAACATCAGAGCTCTTACCGAGACACAATCCTCTCTTCTCGGAGGAGACAATACTCAACTGCACGAGGGCGGCTCATCAACTGGGTTTGATGGTATCGCTCCTCGGCGACAGAACATCGTCACACCTAACCCCATGGCCACACCCTTCCGCCAGGGAAATGGCATGGGTGCTACTCCCGCACCTGGAGGTACGCCTTTGCACACACCGCGTGACCATTTCTCCCTGAACCAAGGAGGTCAATTTGTTGGAAGCACACCCCGGGACATCAAAAACCATGAAAGTTTCATTCGCCAGCAACTTCGGGGCAAACTGGCTTCGCTCCCCAAGCCAAAGACTGCCGATTGGTCGATCGACGATATTCCAGATGAGACTGCTGAACCCACTGCATCAATGGAACTCAGCGAAGAGGATGCGGCCGAGCGTGATCGCCGCGAGCAAAAGGCACAAGAAAAAGCCGCCAAGGCGGAATTCCAGCGTCAGTCACAAGTATACCAGCGGGGTCTCCCTCGACCAGCTGTTTTGGATTTGAACGCTTTGGTGCAACGTGCGTCTCAAGTCACAGGAGCCATCGAAGGCTTAATCGCCAACGAAGCCGCCGCTCTAATCGCACACGACTCTCGCAAGTTCCCTATCCCCGGAAGTCAGGTCGAAGGTAAGGCTCCGAAGTTGCGCCAGTTGGACGACCGGTTCCTGGATGCAGCTCGGGCTTCGATTGCCGCCGAGATTGCCTCCGAGGCGCAACAGTCAGAATGGCAAGATAAGTTCGACGACGGCTGGACCTCGGCTCGTGCCCAGTCTCTGCCTGGTCTTGAGAATTACGAAGACGACGAGCAGGATGCCTCCGAAGAGGAACAAAAATGGATCGGTGCCTTTGACACTGTCCAAACAGCACTTTTTGCTACGGCCGAACGCGGAAACAAGCTCGAAAAGAAGCTGTCATTACATTACGGTGGATATCAAACCCGTGCCAAGACTCTGCGGTCCAAAATTGCAGAGGCAGGAGCTGCTTTGCCCACAGCTATAAACGAGCTCGACGCTTTCCGCACACTTCAAATCTCTGAAGAGGCTGCTGTGCCCCGGAGGCTCGAACGTCTCCGTGAGGCGGTATCATTTGTCATGCGGCGTGAGCGTGAGGCTCAGGAGTTGTACAAGAGCCGGAAGGAAGAGCTAGATGAGCTTGTTGCCGGGACTGCTACTATAAATGGGTGGCACTAGGTTAGAACACTTCTCTTGCGGTGCCGTCTTTTGTACGATTATTAGGAGTCTAATTTGACATTCCATGAACATGCACAAGATGACCTGTTCTGTCAATTCGTTTGCACATTCAGCTGTTGAATTTTCCAACAGCTTTGTACCTTGAGCCTTTCCTGTCCCGATATCCCACGTCCATGATCAGTCGTGTTGGGGTTGAGGGTGTCCGATATCATTCGTCTAATTCCGGTCCAAGACTAAGATTTGTGTGCAGAACAGGGTTTGATTGTCATCCATGGATATTATTAAATTTTTGATAACGTTTGAGCGACGATAAGACTGCTCATAAACTCCCACGCCATGGTGGTTACCACCGCCCCGAACATACCCCGAACATAATTTCGCCCGCACCAATTCCAGGTTCACTTTCCTAGACACGATAACCATGTTAGAACCACACGTGACGATAAGATCCATTCATATCCATCCATGGATGGATATCCATATATGGATCACTCACCTGGCAACGTATCTGGAATACCGAGCCGTAGCCCTAACCCGAACCCGAACCCAAATTCAAGCAATAAACCGGGAATCATATCTCGCAAGATCCAGCATATCATCAATCGTGGGTCCATAGTAGGGGTTGTGAACTCGGTGAAGCGCCTCGAACATGCGAACGAACAATGCGGTATCACGATCACTAGTAATTCTCTCGTCCTTGATGTCCAGGCGCTGACTCAAGACGCCACAGGCCTTGTGGGCATCGGCCGAGTAGAATTCACGCGGAACGCCGTGACCATTGGCATAGACGCGCAAGGTGAAAGGCACATCCTTGAACATATCACACATCGCCTCTAAAGCGAGTGAGCAGGTTGTCCAGCCATCCCAGTTGTACAGCACAAAGATGCACTCAGACTTGGTGTCGCGTGCTTCTTCCAGTGCGGCCGCAAGGAACTTGGAGGGGCGAGCAGAGATCGGTATTCCGATGTTTGAGGAGTGAATGATTGTTTGCATCTTGTGGGGGCGTGATCCGAGTTCGCCGTAGACCTTGCGATGCTCATTGGACACGATCACCAGGAGGCTGTGTAGGTATTCATGCATCTGACCGGTGGTGAAGGTTGCGCCTGGATAGTCATGGTCCAGCAGGTCAGTGGCTCGCGCAATGAATACGATCACCGGGCCCAGGAAGGAGCTACTGGGGGAGACGCTGTTTGGAGAGCCATTGGGTTTCGCAGGCGACTTAGTGGTGTTGTGGTCTACTAGAGGCGACTGGGGATTCGGATAGTCCTCCGCGACCATGGGCCCAATCATTTCAGGGGAGTCAGATTGACTAGCCATTGAGAAGTTCGAGCTCTCGATAGGCAGAATATCAGAGGTGAAAGTGACTCAAATGAGAGAAACCAGTCGAGGAAGGTACTTGAGGATGCGTGAGGAAAGTATGGTTTGCTCCGTTTGGTCTACGATGCAATGTTGACGCTCAAAACACTTGAACGAAAATAAGGAATCTCAAACTGAACGTACAAACGTGTTGATTGATGGGGACTCGAACACGACTATGGGATTGAAACTAATAACATGAAGCTGGATCCCTACACAATTTACCGCTTCTTGATGCTAATATCAATCTTTCCAACACCCCAAGCGGCGATAAAGACGGTGACCATACCAGCGAAAAGAGTGAAAGGCTTGCGTAGAGCATCAAACATGGTGTGGTCGTAGGTAACCTAGTATTTGCATTAGCTCGTTTTGTGGCAAAAAATCTCAAAATTGGATACTCACAACAATGGTAGCATCACGGGCTTCGTCTGTCAGGCTGTCAACCTCCAAAGTCAAGGTAGTCCGACCCAGGGTATCCATGTAAGTCTGCAAGGAGCTCAGGCTTGCGGAGATGTGGTTCGGGCCGGGAAGACCGTTGCTGTTGGTTCCCTCGAGGGTTTCGAACCGAACGTTGTGGGATCCCTCTGGCAGAACAACACGAACAACGACCCTCTCGTATTGGATTCCCTCGGCCATCTTGGGGCCTTCGATAAGAGGGACCTTGAGAACGTACGAGTCGGCGTCTACACCTGCAGCACGGCGGAGGAATGAGGAAAGCTCGTTGTTCCAGCCGATCTTGAAGCTGTAGTTCCATCCACCGAAGATAGGGTAGCGGGGCTTCAACTCCAAGTTCGCATTTCCCTTGCCCTTGCTGGGACGATAACGACTGGTGGAGACATTGCCGATATCATCCACGAAGTAAGGGTCAACGGAGCCAGGCTGGAGAGGGTAAGTCAACTCGCGCACTGCCGATGTGGGCGCCTTCTGGTAGTTGGTAAAGGTCCAGTCAACACGAGAGAACTGGTTGGTCAGCTGCGAGCCATTGTTGCGCAGCCAGTAGCGTTCCTCGGTAGCAAGGTTGCCTCCCCAGTGTGAGACTTCCAGGTCACGCTCCAAAAGGTTAACAGTAATAACAGGCTTGGTGAACTGGTAGCGGACAGAGATTGGGTATTCAGTGCCCGGTGCCACCTTGGCAGTGTCGTATGGACCATAGGTGTAGGTGGCGCCCTTGGTCTCAGGGTCCGAGCCGGACTTGAGGCCCTCAGTGCTTGTATAGTCTGGCACATCGGTGCTAGGGAACTTTAACTTGGTCTTCTGTGTTACAGTCGCGTAGGCGGAAGGAGTGTAGGCAGAGAACGAGTAAGAGAGGTATTGCTTGTCGGCTTGCCCAATGGTTGCGGGAAGTGGGCTCAGAGAGGAAAGTAGCGAGTATGAAATCCCCAGGGTGATTTGCGATTTGGGCGCCAGAGGCTCAGGGAAGTGAACCACGAAGAATTGGTTGCCGCTGATTCCATTGTTAGCATTCTGATCTATGGTAACGCCATAACTTGATGTATGACCATCAGCGTGCCATCGGCCATCCATTGGGCACCTACCTGGATGATACAGCCTCAGTGGAATCCACATCAAAGCGGCCCTTCTCAGGCGCCTTCTTGTCCCTCACTTCAAAGCCTCCAACAAGCTCAAACACCTCATCGGGGAAGGGAACATAGTAATCAGTTTGAGGCTGACTGTCCACGTTCTCCACCACAACATTGATCGTTTCCCTCACATAGCCCTTCTCAAGGTTGGTATTTCTGACAAGGTTTGTGTTCTTGAAGACCTGCGGGGGCTTGAAGTCGGACGCGAGATCCAGTCGACGAGGTGTAGTGAGACTGGTTGCGGCGCACAGGCTGGGCGCAAGCAGCCCAAGCACCGTTGCGGTGAAAAACCTCATTATGACTGCCTGGAGAAATCAATTGCTCCGGGCAAAATAGTCATGCAAGATGTGATCGTTTGTGGTTTTTGATGGAAGCTCTAGTTGCGAAGGGGACACATCAGCACCATACGGTAGGCGCAGCGGCCATAACGCGCACTCCGGCCTTATCGATAACGCCAGCTTCTCCTCATCTGGGATCTTTCCAAGGTTACTTCCTCCATTGCTCCTTCCTGACCTGCAGGATAAGATCAGTTGGACTAGCAGCTGATATCTATTCCTTTAGGAGGTCATGTTAACTCACACTACTCTGGCCTCGCGGGCTGTCATCAGGTCTGGCTCTTTGAGAGCAACCCAACTGTCGCGTGCTCGCCGGTACCATGACTTTGCCCAGAGCAAGTTCTTCAAGGTATCAGAGGAGGTCCGTGATGCTGTTGCCACAGGAAAACCGGTCGTCTCTCTGGAAACGACAATCTACACGCACGGTGGGTGTCTTTCTACATCTCTGGAGAATCAACTCACCCCAAAAGCGGGGAAGCCAAGGCTAACAAGCTGCAGGTTTCCCATATCCCGACAATGTTGCGCTTGCGACCATGTTGGAGTCTGTTGTTAGGGCCAATGGAGGTGTTCCTGCAACGATAGGAATCGTCAACGGTGTGGCCAAAGTTGGGTTAAGTGAAGAAGAGCTCATCCAGCTGGCCTCGACAGTTGAAAAGAAGAGCGCTTTGAAAGTGTCCCGTAGGGACTTGGGCTATATCTGTGGCATGGTGAGTGGGCCTACATGCTTTATTTGTCGCTGAAGTTCACACAAACCAGGGCCTGGCTGGTAAACCAATGCATGGTGGTACAACTATATCCGGCACTATGATTCTTTCAGAGCTGGCTGGTATCAAGATATTTGGCACTGGAGGCTTAGGTAAATTCACACACCAGGAGCCAATCCGAAGAACGTTCCTCTCTAACTATACAAGGTGGTGTGCATCGCGGCGCAGAAAGCTCTATGGACATCTCTGGTAAGTCCAACGGAAACTATGGCACCAGACGATTGGACTAACGGGCCTGAAAGCCGATCTTACTGAGCTGGGTCGAACTCCAGTTACAGTTATCAGCTCTGGGTGTAAAAGCTTCTTGGACATCCCTCGAACGCTTGAATACCTTGAAACCGAAGGCGTCTGCGTTGGCACATTTGCTGATGGCCGTGAGGGCGCAGTTGATTTCCCAGCGTTCTACACTCGGGATAGTGGCTTCCGCAGCCCTCGAACTATTCAAAATGAGGCTGAAGCCGCCGCGATCGTTTGTAAGTTCATTTTCCGGGTTGCATGCACAGCTTCGTTGACAGTTTCCAGATGCGCAATCAAAGCTTCCCGTCAAGTCTGGGATTCACTTTGCCAACCCTGTCCCCTTGGAGTCCTCGGTCCCGAAAGCCGAGATGGACATTGCTATTGAAGAAGCCATTCGCCTGTCCCACGTAGAAGGCTTCCATGGAAGTGACAACACTCCATTTGTGCTTGCCAAGATCAAGGAGCTGAGTGGCGGGAAGAGCGTAGTTGCTAACCGGGCTCTGATCAAGTCGAATGTCGAGCGCGCAACCCGAGTAGCCGTGGAACTTGCCAAGCTTGAACAATCTGACCTAGAAACAGGGTCACGGTGAGTTTTGTTTCTAGCAACGAGATATGAGACATAATAAATGCTAAGTCTGGAGATCATTTTTGCTATAGACACATGCCAGCAATTCCAAGCGTAGCTTCGCTTAATCAAGCCACGCAGCAAATTCCAGAGACACCTGAGATTGTTTCAAAGGCACCGGTTGTATCGACAGAAAAAGCAGACGTGCTGGTAGCTGGTTCCCTCGCCATTGACTTGTCTTGTGACTATACTCCATTCGGAGATGAACGCACACAAGTCGCACCTGTGCCGCATACCTCCAACCCAGCAGTCATTGGGCAGAGTCTTGGGGGTGTTGGTCACAACGTTGCCGTTGCCGCTAGCTATGTTGGCAGTGACGTTCTATTCTGCAGCGTCGTAGCAGACGATCTCAGCGGCCACGCGGCGCTTGCGACACTCGAAAAGGAGGGCCTCAGCACAGCAGGCATCCAAGTTCTGTCTGCCGCAACAGGCGTCCGCACTGCGCAATATATTGCCATCAACGATATCAAAAAAGACCTCTTGGTTGCAATGGCAGACATGGGTATTGTCGAGCTACCGGAAGCGCAACTCGACTTCGACGGCTTCTGGGAGCCTCTTATCGAGCGTACAAAGCCGCGTTGGATAGTCGTTGATGCCAATTGGCGACCCGAGGTGCTCGCTAAATGGACTAAATTAGCGGAACAATACGGCGCTCGTGTGGCTTTCGAGCCGGTCTCAACGGCCAAGTCCCGGCGTTTGTTTGGTGGCGATGGCAGCACCTCCGCCGCGGCCATCGGTCCAAACCAGACTGTGCCCAATAATGCCATCAGCCTTGCCTGTCCAAACCGGCTGGAGTTAACCGCAATGTATACAGCTGCCCGTGAAGCGCTGCTCTTCGAGTCAACGGGCTGGTGGCAGGTTATTGATTCGATGAATCTCTCCCCAGCTGGTTCGCGCCAGCGCCTTGTTGCATTGACTACACCGGAGCTGGTTGATGAGGGTATCCCGCAGCAGACTCTCCAGCTTCTTCCTTTCATCCCCTGTATTGTCACGAAGCTCGGTGGTGCGGGTGCTCTTGTCACCCAGCTGTTGCCACCTGGTGATCCACGTCTGACGGATCCAGAGTCTGCGCCGTATGTCATTGCCCGTGTGCCTCTCAATACCGACGTGCCATTTGGCGGTGTCTACATGCGCCTTTTCTCCCCTGGAGCTGTCCTAGGTGAGGATGATATCGTTAGTGTCAATGCGGCTGGTGATACGCTGCTTGGAGTCTTGGTCGCCGGTCTGGCTAAGCAGGGACGGTCGGCGCGTATTGAGGATATCATTCCCATTGCTCAGGAGGCAAGTCGGAAGACGTTAGCGAGCGCTGGAGGGGTGAGCAAGGATCTTGTTGAGCTGCGATCTACATTGGAGCTGCAATAAGGGTGTAGCCTCTAGCATATTTCCTCTTCATAGCGTTTATTGATATCCAAAGCTCATATCACTCGTCCGAATTCTGGTCATGGCTTTTTATCTCATTTTAGTCGGTTTCGATACATATTACAAACTGAAATCTTAATAGTGTAGTGAAGTAAAAGTGATCATTGGTCTAGTACTACTCCGTACAGGACCCAGCTCAAGGCTTATCGCGGGGACACATTCCTCGCCTTCCGGGTGAGCTTCCACTTCCCCGCAAGTCAAGCTTGAAATAACAAGAAAAGCCACTCCACCAAAGACACTGCATATCGTGCATATCGTACCCAACACAGATAGTAAGGAAGGCAGAGCCGAGCCGCAAATTCGGCAGCAAAACTACCCGCCAACACAGAGCTACAGAGCCAAGGACGAATTACTGCACGCCCTAACACAGACCATCTTCCCCCCTGCAACAAGGCAATTTCCTCCGCATTGTCGACCTCCTTGGGTCGTCAACGACTACCACCTCTGGCTTAGCTTAGGCAAGCACAGACGCTGTCGCTGGCGCTATAGTCCGCAGAGTTAGCGGTATACTACCTGTCATATCTTCAGCTGAAGTACTCCAAAGTAGCGAATACAAGCCATCTGTGCCGGTCGGTTTGGCGTAGAAGTTGACCTTGTCTAGCGTGACCAACACATAGCTGCCGTACAGCGACCACACGTTGGTAAGTTGGGTCGAGCGATCCACTCCGGATGTCCCGCTGAAGCTAACCGGGTTTGCCGAAGTAGTGCCCTGGTTTAGACACAGCACATCGGCCGAGAATGGGGCGGAACGCTCTGTGGAGTCGGGCGAAGCTACCCAAGTGTTCGATGAATCTGTTGAGTAGGTGACTTTGAGATTGTTAGACAGTTATATGTTCCAATAGCGTGGACCTTACATTGAACATTGGTCATGGCAGCTGTGTTGACTTTGGCAGTGTCCGCAAGCTCAGCGGTACCTATGATGGAATTGATGGTCAGATTACTTCTCCGCGTCATAGATCTCGGGATAGAATGTACCTACCGTCTTTGTAAAAAACAGGCAATCCGCTAATGCCCTTGCCATATGCATATATCTTGAAGGGGGCGGTCGTCTCCCGTACTCTCAGTGGCTTTGCAGAGCAGACTATTCCGAAAGTAAGGAGAAGAAACAGAAAAAGTGATCGCATTTTGCAGCAAATGTTTATACAGCAGTCAGAAAAGATAATCTCTCGGGGAACTCAGTGAAATCGGAAATCAGGATGGAGAGGGGGCCACAAAGGTATAGTAAACGGGATGTTAATAGATGTAAACAGAGGCGAAGTAGGCGCTGGGAGTTAACTCTCCAATTAAACAGATATCTTGATGGCTGAGTCTACTTTCTTTTTCCCCTTTGCGTAGTCTTTCAGCCATCGTTCTAATTTAGCCTGGTACGAGCTGACGGGGTACGTATTTTGCAACCATTACCAGGATCACACGGGCAACGCATTAGTTCCCCTTGCCACTGCCATGGGCCCCTTGTCTATTTTCCACCATATCCATGTTCCGATCTGAACTAGTCCAACCCCCAGCTCTGAGATGAAGATCCACCACGGTGCAGGAATTACGTCAACGTTTCCTCGCAACTGCCTACAATTGAGTCAGGGCACCTGACGCCGTGGAAGAAGTAAACATGCCATCTGCGACGTCGCGAATGACTACTGTACCTTACACGTGAGAGGCTTACAGAAGCTCGTATATCGCTGAAATCGGAATCGCCAGCCCAAAACAGGGCACTGGCGTCTCGGGGAGCTTAACCCTAATGCAAGCCAATCTGACTGCGGCAGAGCGAGACTTACGCACCCGACACTTACGAACCCCCGCCATTGGCCGAAAGGCTCGCTGTTTCGGTAATCTGAGACATACAGGACATGCAGCCCTATCTTCGGTCAGGAAAATCCAGATCGCGGGTGATCATCGATACGATTCAAAAAGCAATGTTGAGCATGCTATCCGGTTCTTGAAACAGTTAGACCCTGTGTGGTCAGATCTACATAGCCGCCATCCACCAATCCCGCAACTAGGGAGATCTCCGAGCCGAGCATCTTCTGCCCCTCTGAATGGTCATTGTTTGATGTGGGCTTTGAGCAGAACATGGCGGCTTAGTCCCATGTTGGGACATGAGCCCATAGCCTCAAAACCCGAGCTGAAGAGGAGCCCGTCGACTACGGCTATTCGTCCGCTCGATCATGTATGTCAGAGTCATTTTTCCTCCTCAATGGAGTCTGCAAAGATACCCGGCATATCCTGGTAAGGTCCAGGCGCAGGAAAGCTCGTGAATTGCAGCACGTGGTGCTGTTCGCCTGGCAAAGATTCCCCTTGAGCGAGACTCTGCGAATGCTGCTTCTGCGGCTTAAGTAGAGCGCATATCTCTTGGCTTTCATCTCCGACAGTACACATTCTTTGGATATGCGTTGAGTTTTGCTTGCTTCGTGCTAGACTGGATGCGTTGAACATTATCTATATCGAGTATATTCTTATTGAAAGACAATTTGCAAGGCATCCTGTTGGATATATAGCAGCTATGAGACTACAGAGCCTTCTCATTCTGGCATTGAGTCTGTGTGCTACTGTCATCGCCATCCCACAAGAGGTTGAGGCTGCAAACCACAGACCCACGACGAAGACAACCACTACAACTAAAAAGTCAAATCCCACACAAACGAAGACAACCACTACCAAGACAACCACCAAGATCCACAAGCCAACAGGAACACCATGTGCTGGCAACAAAGCCAGAAACAGATCTAAATGGTGCAACTACGATATCAACACGGATTACACTAAGACTGTGCCAGACACAGGCGTGACTCGCGAGTACTGGCTGAGTCTTGAAGATCTTACCCTGGCACCAGATGGCTTCAGCCGTTCGGTGATGACAATCAACGGCACAATCCCAGGCCCCACGATCTTCGCAGATTGGGGCGATTGGGTTATCGTGCACGTCGCGAACAATCTGAAAACATCCAAGAATGGAACCAGCATCCACTGGCACGGCATCAGACAGAACTACACGAATGGCAACGATGGTGTTGTCTCCATCACCCAGTGCCCCACTGCGCCTGGCTCAAGCATAACCTACAAGTGGCGTGCTGAGCAGTATGGCTCTTCGTGGTATCACTCTCACATTGGTCTGCAAGCTTGGCAAGGTGTGGTTGGTGGGATCATTATCAACGGCCCAGCAACTGGAAACTACGACATTGACAAAGGTAGTTTGTTCCTGAGTGATTGGTCTCATCAGACCGTTGATGAGCTCTACACGGTTGCTCAGACCGTCGGTCCACCTGTCATGGATACTGGTTTGATCAATGGAACTAATGTCTTTGGAAACGGTACAAATGCCACTGGCAAGCGATTCGAGATGAAAGTCAACCAGGGGTCTTCGTATCGACTACGAATTGTCAACTCTGCCGTCGACACCCATTTCAAATTCATGATTGACAATCACACCCTCACAGTGATCGGCATGGACTTTGTGCCCATCAAGCCCTATCAGGCAGAGTACATCGACATCGGAATGGGTCCGTACTTTCCACCCCTAATCTCATCAAGAATAACAAAACTAACTACGACAGGTCAACGCTACGACGTAATCGTAACAGCCAACCAGCGCAGAATCTCCGACTCATTCTGGATCCGCGCCATCCCCCAAGAGGCCTGCTCCGAGAACGCCAGTCCAGACAACATAAAAGGAATACTGTACTACGGCAACCAACCCCGAACACCAACAACCAACCCCTTCAGCTTCAACGACAGCTGCGTCGACAACCCAGCATCCAGCCTAATCCCACAAGTCCCCAAAACCGTCTCAGCAGCAGACTGGAGCGACATGACCGA
The DNA here is from genome assembly GCA_003138045.1 of Penicillium sp. MA 6036. Taxonomy (NCBI): domain Eukaryota; kingdom Fungi; phylum Ascomycota; class Eurotiomycetes; order Eurotiales; family Aspergillaceae; genus Penicillium; species Penicillium sp. MA 6036. The sequence goes on from QAGG01000180.1 coordinate 38,222, forward strand.
CGTAACCGTAGGACGGAATTCCGCCAATCTCTTCCGCTGGTACCTCAACAGCACCACCATGCAAGTCCTCTGGGAAGACCCTACTCTGCTGCAGCTGTACAACAGCGCAAGCACGCCCAACTTCACCGCGTCCAGCGGTGTGATTGAGTTGCCGCGTGCGCACGAGTGGGTCTACCTCATGATCAACACGAGTATTCCGGTTGCGCACCCGATTCATCTGCACGGGCATGATTTCTTTGTGCTGGCGCAGGGGACGAATCCGTGGGATGGGGTTGTACATACTGCGAACCCGCCGCGGAGGGATACTGCCATGCTTATTGGGAATGGGTTCTTGTTAATCGCGTTTGAGACTGATAATCCGGGGGCTTGGCTTATGCATTGTCATATTGGGTGGCATACGGATGAAGGGTTTGCGCTGCAGTTCCTGGAGCGGGAGAGTGAGATTGATCCGTTGATTGATTATGATCGGCTTAGAGATAATTGTGCTTCTTGGAATGCTTACGATCATGCATTTGATATTGAACAGGAGGATTCGGGTGTCTAGATTTAATGGAGTTGATAGTTTCTTCCAATATTCACCTTTTTGCATACAAGCCTGCGGCCCTGGAGAAACACTGATACACAATGGTCATCTCGCGAATCCAAAATCAGCGGTAGGGTAAGCGTAGCTCACATAGACAGAGACCGAAATGTGAGGAGAGGAGAAGGGGAACAGTCAGGTGAGTTTCGAAGTGGTTTAACTTTATTGAGGCTGAGGCTGCTTCGGTGCTTCCGGGGACAATAGCCCGCTCTTTGATCTCATTGGTATTTACTACTTAGGCATCACCGATCCATATAGCTAGGCAGCGTATAACAGAAAAAGGTCTTGGTCTTCCACTAAATCATGACAAACATTCAAAAGTCATACCCCAACCAGTAAGAAAGCGTGGTAACATTACAAGGGGCTTTTCGCTGTTAGGCAAACATGACAGAAAATCTAAAGCAGGGTCTTCATGTCATCCATGTTGCGGATACCAGCCAAGTTGCCGGCCTTGACGCGCTTCAGGGTCAGGGCAGCAATCAGAGCGGCACCGACACCAGAACCATCCTCGGCAGCCAGGATCTCAACCCTGTCGGTCACGTTGGCAGGCCAGTCGAGAATCTCCTGCAGGGCCTTGGCACCACGCTCCTTGAAGTGGGGGTACTTGGTGAAGACGGAGCCGTCGGCACCGACGTGGCAAGAATCGATCTTCTTCTTGGTGCAGATAGCGGCAACACCGCAAGCGGACAGGCGAGCGGCACGGGTACCAATGAGCTCGGCGAGACGGCGAGCCAGCTCACGCTCAGCCTCAGTAGTCTCAATGCCCAGTTCGCTCTTGAAGAGGTCCAGGGTGTTGGAAAGGTTCTCGAAGGGGTCCTCCTCGATGTTGGCAGGGAAGGAGGAGTCAAGCAGGTAAGGCTTGCGCAGCTTATCGAGGTTCTGGCCCTTGAAGATGAGACCGGGGTGGCTGTCGACGAGATCGACCAGAGCGAGACGGAAGATTTCACCGAGGTACAGACCAGCAGTCATCTTCTCAAATGCCTGTTGACCGGGGCGCGGGGAGTCGCGGTCGATGATCTCGTCATACTTAGTGAGGGGGAGGACAATGTGCTCGTTATCAAAGGCACCGTATTCGCAGTTAATGGCCACGGGCATGTCGGCGGGTAGGTTCATGTGGGCGAGCTTGGGCACGGAACCCACGTTCTCCATGTATGCGGCGTTGACTCCGGTACCGAAGATACAACCAATCTTCATGGCATCATCGGTGTAGGCGGAGGCGATAAGGGTACCAGTGGTATCGTTAATCAGAGCAGCGACCTTGATGGGGAGACCCTACATGATGTTAGTATTGGATTCTACCTGTCCCATCTTATCAGTTCATACCCGCTTCTTCAGAATCTCTTCCAGAGGGGGGACAACGTCCTTGCCCTCAACGCCGTCAATGTCGAAACCCTTGGTCCAGCGCTGCAGGATACCGTGGTCAACGTACTCCTGGGTGGCGGGGTAGGAGAAAGTGAAACCGAGAGGAATCTTGGCGATGTTCTTCTCTTGGTGGTGGGTCTCGATGAACTGCTGCAGGCAGTCGGCGATGTACTCCCAGAGCTCCTCGGCGGTACCGGTCCGCAGCTCATCGGGCATCTTGTACTTGGATTGTGTGATATCGAAAGCACCCTTCTCCGCGGTCAAGGTAATTTCGCAAACACGGAGGTTGGTACCACCCATGTCGAGGGCAAGGTAGGTTCCCTGCTCATGGCCGTCGGGGAAGCCCATAACCCAGGTGACGTTCATAGGCTACTTCGAATTAGCTGTCATCCCATTGATACCGAGAGCGGGGGTGAGGGAAGTCTTACGATGTTGCCACCTTCCACCGTGAGGCCTGTGTTGATTGCTTGATTAGCGGCTGACGCAGATCGGGGATCTACGGATGAACCTACCCTTCTCCAGCTCCTTGACGAAGTGGTTCACAATCTCCTTGAGCTTAGACTTGTCCACGGTGAAAGCCTTCTCGAACTCCTGAATGGGACCCAGGAGATCCTGAGGCAGCTCATGCGTGGACCCTGTACCACATTAGTACGACGATAACAAGTGGGGATGACGATGAGGCTCACCCTTGCGGGAAGGCGGGTGCTTGGGACCGAGTCCGACCATTGTGTAATTGAATTAAGAAAATAACAAAGATGCAAAGTGTAGAGGGAGAAGAGGGAGAAAAAGTAGGAGGGGAATGACGATGTCAACGTGGGGCAACTCAAAAGATCGGCCCTTGCTTGATTTGGTTGCGGTCAAGTTTCGGCCTGGAGACTTTGGGGTGTTTTACGGGGGGGAAAGACTCCTTTTATTATCCGATTACAATTACTAACCCCTCCTAAGATACCAATAGAAATAAGACAAATGAACCGGTGAAACTCGGGAGAAACTGCATGATTCCTGTTTGTACGCCGATAACTTCCAAAAAAATAGATCGGCGCAAATTAACCTGAGAGGATCGGCGGGTCTTGGC
>QAGG01000181.1:0-41167 GCA_003138045.1 Penicillium sp. MA 6036
TTTATCACATTAAGTATCCAACACATGATGTAAATGTGGATCACGAACGCTGCCATTGCTATACACGGTCAATAAGGCATGGGGGGTTCCCTGTTTGGGTATAAATAAGGGGGAACCCCGGAATTTTCCCGAGCCGACTTCATATCCCTCTCTATATCAACCCCGACATGAGTTCGCTGCTTATCTGAGTCGGTACCTTTCTCAAGGCACGACTCACCATCCACGATATACCATGCTAGTTGTGCCTTGAAGCTCAGCAGCAGCAGGGGAACGAGAATTTGCTGCGCAGAACCGCACAAGAGGAAATTCGAATGGAACTCTTTTCGGTTGTACATTGTCCTGTCAAGCAACCAAAGGAATGATGAAAGCTTGATAACCTGTGGGCGCTTAATTTGCAATGCGAACTGCCGACAGATCTTCTCGGACCAGATCGATTGGCGATCAATACAGTTAGCAACGGCCACCCTGACGTTGTTATCCACATCATTCAGCAATTCTACCAGACTTTCAACGACATCCTCGGGTAAATCTGATTGTTTGCCAAGAACTCTGACAGCAGCTCTTCTGACGTGTTTGTCGACGTGGTTTAACTGTGCTGCTATGATGCCAATGTTTGCCTTGAGCATTGACGGATGACAGGCACCAATTGCTTGGATTGCAGCTGCTATGACACCTTCGTCAGTGTCCTGAAGGCAGGGGGGAATTTCGGCCCAAATTGCTGGCAAGTTTGAAAGTTCTGACTGCCCTGCTAGAGCGTTAAGAACTGCTAGCTTTGTAGAGGGCTCTTTATCACCAATGTGGCTCACTATCGTGGCGAGTACTTCTGCTGTTGAATCGGACCGATGCTCGAACGTTTGCAAAGCAGAAATTTTGACGCAATCTTTTTCACCAAACTTGGCTGATATTATCCGGGTAACCTCTACCGACAAGCTTGGCTGGTGACCCAAGGCATGACTGGCCGCGTTCCTAACATTCAAATCGTCATCTTCAAGTCGGTCTGCAATTTTACTCAAAATTGAAGCCGACAGTTGTGGCTGCCCAGCTAGAATTTCAATGGCAAATCGTCTTTTGAAAGTATCGGCATTAAGCCATTGCACTACCGTATCAAGTGCTTTTTTGGATAGCCTAGAATGGCTGCACCAGGCTTTAAGCTGATTGGTTTGTGCCCCCGGGATCGGAAATCCACGCCTTGTAATGGCCTCTTCGAGAAGGTCATCTGAGAGTTTGGACAGTTGTGCCAAATCCATTTGATCTAACACAGTCGTCGGAGAACTGAAGCCTTTCCCCCGTTCCTTGATCTGCCCACACAAAGCTTTCACAGCATATGGATTGAGAACTAATGGCTGAGGGCTTCTGATGTTCCCCACTATTGAAGTCATCACCTTGGGGGTGAGCGTTTGTTGGTGGTACAAGATATCGCTGGCAGCATCTTTTGCTGTGATGTTTTTTTCCCGACTTCCAGCTGAAAGCGTAGCAGCAAGATCAATCAATACATCCTCCGGCAGTGATTGACCCCTCAGAACTATCGCGGCCACTTTGGGAAATGAGTTCAGGGCCACCTCTTTCATGCTTGCTGTGATTTCGCGGCAAATATTTGGTGGCAACGTCAGGTGTTGTATGCCCATAGCTGCAGAATGTTTCAAACTTTCGTCCTTGCTGGCAAGATACGATATCAGAGAACGGATTGTATCTTCTGGCAAGCTTGCTTGCATGCGTCCAAGAAACTTAACCAAGCACTTTTTCAGTCGAAGGTCATCGGTGCTGTCTAGAAGTGAAATCACAATGTTCATCATCTGAGACGATAGCTGACGACGCCTTTTCAACGAATTGAAAGTTATGATCTTGTGCTCAGTTTGAGTAAATCCTACTAAGAGATCGCACAAGACTCTATCTGGAAATTCGATCTCACTGGCCAAGGTGACAACGTCTGTGTTGTTTTCCCGACCGCGGGCTGAAATTAATTTGATTTGGAAAAGTAGCCACTGTGATAATCGATCCTCAAGCCCGCTTCGAAGTGAGCTGCAAGTGGAATTGACTTCACTCAGGCAATGCATGATAACTCGTTGATGAACAGAGCCCAGAATGTCGAGAGGTGCCTTGTCTAGGGTATTGAAGAATTTGTCGATGCCTTCTCGGGATTTTTCACAATCAAGAAGTCCGGCTACAAAGCGCCAGACTATATTGTAGCGGGTGCTGTATTTTGCTTTCCCCAGAAAGACCTCTGTCGGTATCGTGACGTTCTCTCCGGTGACTAGGTCAAAGAATTGCACATCTTTCTTATCCTTCCAACAGCTTATGAAGTAACGTGCGGCAAAGAACTCTTGGAAGGTCAAGTGCAGAAAGTGATAGGTTCTCATTTCTCTCTTCGAATGACGCCTCGAAGAAATCTTGGAACTTCTCAAGAAGGACGTCTTACTGAGAACCTTATCAAAGGCCTCAGTAAAGTTAGTCTTGTTGCGATGGTCGGGATCTAAAGCGTTCTTGCAATTCTCAGGCTCAAAGTTGATGATATTGCTGTACATCCCAGCGAAGGCAAGACGTTCTAGAAAAGAAGACGCTGGGGCGGGGCTGGAAAAGCCGACATAATTCATTTCGGGGACTGTTTTTCGTAGACTCTCAAGACTCGTTTCATCCTTTCCCCAAAGACGACTTTCAATAGCGCAGTAGATGTCAGTCATTGTTTGAGGCTGAGTTCCATCAATTTCGGGATCTTCCCACGTCCAACAGAGGGCATCTAGTTGAACCGGGATGCGCATGAGACTTTGGATTAACTGATGCTTTTGAAGAAAAGACAGGATCTGCTCTGGTTTTTCTGATTCGTCGATGTCGGACTCTTCAAAGTATTGTGTCACATAGCTTTTGACCTGCTCCGGATAAAATCCAATGGCTTCTAACTCGAGGCTGAAATGTTCTCTTAGCCAACGGGGAAGTGTTACATCTGGGCGAGATGTGACGATGACGTGAGGTAGTTCCATTAGAAGGGGGAGTAGCCGGTTCTTCTCATTGAGTTCATCTGAGATCTCATCCAAGCCATCAGCCAAAAAGAGCGTGTTGCGATAGCCTGATTCAAGCATGGCACCCCACGCCCCTCGAGCAATCTCCTGACCTTCATACTCGTCAGAGAGATACTGGTTATAAATCAAATCTTCGATGTTTTTGGTCTGGTCGTGCTTTTTGCTTTTGAGCTCCCGTAAAGGCAGCCAGAAAACACGATCAAATCGTCCCTTCCATAAATCGCCATGAACGAAGTCGTGGACGATCTTCTTGCACAACGTCGTCTTCCCAACTCCAGCACGACCTCGAATCAACACCTTTCGTGACTTGTGTGATTCAGTGTGTGCTTCAAAGATGTCCGGGATTTTGAATTGGATGTTCTCATCTGGGGTCTCTACTCCCAATCGAGCGGCGAGGGAGAATGGAGAGGATACCTTCGCGCCTTGACCTTGAGATGACATGTAGTCGCCTTCGCTAGTTTGTTCCAAAAGGGTGAGATTGATGTAACATCGGTCGATCGGCAATGGAACATCCGATAGTCGTAAAATCTGGAGGCGCTCTTTGATGTATTCCCGTTCTCGCAAGATCACGTCCAGCCTTTCAAGTGGCCTCCCCTTGCGGATTCTCTTGAGGTGGCGCTGAACAACGCCGCTGACTGAGACATCGTTAGGATCTTCGGGCCCCTCAAACTTGTTCATGTACTGGTGCTTTATTGGCAAATGTAATGCTTCAACTTCATAGATGGTATCAAGAGTACCGGTCTCTTTATTCACCAGCTTTTCAATTGTCAGTCTTCTCCAGCCATTAATGACGATAGTTTGAGTGACTTGGGGCTTACCATCTCTTCCCTTTTGAAAACCGCGTTCAAGGGCCACAGAAGGTTCTTTTTCAACAGATCCGTGGAGCCGTCTCGTAGAACGCTGAGTGAAGAACCTCATGCTTGCCTTGAAAGGCCGTAAAATTTCTTGCAAGACTTGTGATTTCAAGCGATGGCTCCCATGCTTCGGCCAATGTAGTGACTCTTTTCCCATGAAGCCAGGCCCGCACCGTCATGCCAGGTTTGGCCCAATACGCTATATTTTCGAACGCTGTACCATGAAACGGGGTGGCAAGAAATATAACACCACGTGTAGCGAATGGAATGGGGTCATGCTTTTTGGGCTCAGTTAAAGCTTTCATCAAAATGAGTCCACCAAGACAAGAAGCTATGAAAAGAACAGGTCGCTTGTCATTGTCATCGTTATTTGGCGAACGACGATTCAAACCGTTGCTGAGCTCTGCAGCAATCTGTTCGATCCTCATTTCGGCCATCTTTGATGACTCGAGCATTTCAGCAGGCCAATCGCAAGTGAATATTCGAGCTTTACCAATTTTGCTTGGGAGCATGTCTGCATCATGTAGCCAGTTCTTGATCACCTTTCCGCTTCGGACATCTTTGAAATCCCAAGTATCCGGTGACTTTGTGCCCAGGCCATGGATCGCGATGATGTCTATGTCTGTCTGGGCTTCCGGGTCAAGTGGATAGACAAGATGCAGGTCGACACTTATTTTTGTGTCTCTCTTTCCTTTATCTCCCGAATATTCGGACTCAAGATGGTAGGAGCGATATAGAAAAATCGCAATCGTCGCGAGAGGGAGGCAACACAGTGTATACACAATCGTTTGGTACATTGTGCATCGATGGACGCGCTCAAAGTGAGCGGTCAGAGAGCAAAGATGAAAAAAAAATCAGTAAGAGCGGAGCGGGTCATCTGATTAGATATGCAAGGATACATAAATATGAAGCGGAAAATCCAGACGAACAGAGACGGAGAGAGGAGGGATGAAGAGAGAAAGAAGAGAGGGGCGTGTACGAAGTAGCTACCACCAGCACTCCGGGGCCCCACCGACACATGGGCCGGCGGCAATATTAAGGCATTATGTCAGGCTTAGAGGCTCCCGAGGTCCCCCGGGGTATGTTAACACCAAGGACATTTTTATCCTTTACGGAAATACCCATTTTCTCTTTGGTTTGGTATGATAAATGGAGTACACCCAGGATACCAGTTTCATGCACCTGGCAAGTGGGGCTACGAAATTTCACCTGCATGAAGGCGCAGAGTTTCCTGCTCAACACTGCCCAGGTGATTGATTGTAAGACATTCTGCTTGACCAAGGTCTTGGAAATTACTACTTTGTACTAGAACAGGATAGTTTTCTCGTATTCAAGGCTTCCAGTAATTTTGAAACCTCAGTTAAAATAATTCAATCACCGGGAACATCTATAGAGTATGGTTAAGCGATGTCATTATGCCAAGACTGTAATTCGGGCGGCTGGGAGACTACGGTGAGACCAAGATAGTGACGAACAGGGGGCCGAAAGACAAGCAGACGTGTTCCACTCTTCCAAGGGCTTGGGTTGGTCCCACGTACTCCGTATGATACGGTACAACACGCTAGGAACGAGCCCACGCACCCGGGTGTAGGCGCCCATTGAACCACCTATCAGCGCCCCGGTGTGGCCCCGAGAGAAAAAAGCAAAAAAAGAAACCACAAACAAGCGAGATCATGGATTGTGATTGGTACCCCCCGCTCTTTGCTTCCGATAAAGATCTTTCAGGGCGTAAATGGTTTCGCGCGAAGAAAGCAAAACAAAGTTGGAGATGAAGAAGACCATAACAAGAGTCACACAGATGATTGAGAATGTCGCAAACCCTCGAGATGCATACGCAAACACCGACCAAAGCCCATCTTCGAGCGGTTGGCCAACTGCCAACGCCACTTGCATAGCCGTGAGTAGAACACTTAGTATGGCAAAAACAAATAGGAACAAGTTTAGGAAACTCCCAAAATATGCACCATATTGCCCATGTACTTTCTGATACGTAAAATGTCCCAAGAGTATCTTGACCCAGAAATTTAAGCGTGAAAGGCGGAGCTGGCCGAAGTGATAACGTGCAGACACGTCCTTGTCGTCGAGAGATTCAAATGCTGTTATGAACCTGGCAAATTCGGAGAATTTCATATTTTTTGGCAGCAATCGATGGTCTTCTTTAGTAGCGAGATCAAAGTCTGATCTATGACGGATGAGATGTGCGTATGTACGCATGAATCCAAGAATTGCTCGTTTGATCTCATTCTGTTGATCTTTCGAGATGGCTGAATGGGGCTCGATCAGATACACCTTCCAGAATGCGTAAGATAGAAGATATCTAGGCATTGGCTTGATGAAGATTTTGTCATTGAACCAAACCAGATGAAGGCCCGGTTCTTCTGTCAATACCACATTACGCCCTCTCACAAGTTGATTTGTGAGCGGCGAGATATGTTTACTATCTTGCTTCGAGAGAAGCCAAAGGTAGGGAGCGAGTTTATTCAGAATTGGCGTCAAAAAATCAGCTTGAAGGTGGTCGCGAAGTCGATTCCCCTCCATTTCGATCCTGGGCTCGCCCGGGAGGTAATGTTTATTTCTCGTCGTTCCGGTTGATGTGACTGGCGAGGTCTTCACGAGGTCTCCATTTGAGCCCATCGTCAGCTTGTTGTACAGCTGCGTGCTTTCACGAAAGGGAATCATGCTGGGCATATTGTCAGTTTCCAAGAGGAGTCCCAAGACTCGCTGGATTTACACCCAAGAGGGTGCACACCGCCAACAAGAGGATATCATGCCAACTTGCCCCACAATTACAGACGCGGGTAACTCGGAAATATAAAAGTGATCCGGAACTGATATTACAGTTTAAATACGGCCGAATGAGCCCCGTATTACAGGTGCTGAAAAGGGGCGGATCGGATCTCAAACGATCTTCATCACGACTGGGGGCCATCGGCTGTGGGTCCAGAAAGGTCCAAGATCTGCAGAGTGTGCTTGTATGGTGCATGCAGACAGTATCAACAGTGCCATAAGCATGTATCGGAGGAGAAGAGACAGAAGCTTACGGTAAAGTACTCCGTAGATCATGTTATGGATACGGGGAGAAGAAGGAGAGAGAGAGAGAAAGCCAAGCTACGCTATCTAGACCGTGGGGAGCCTGACCAAACAGGTAGCCAACTGGCTCCGACAGAATGGAAGCAGAACTCAACGATAACCACCGATGGGATACTTTGTGCTTTGTGCATTCTTTTATTTTCCCAAAATACTCTCTCTCTCTCTCTCTATCGAGCATAAGTTCTAGTTGAGACATCATTTCAAAATGAATTGATCTGTGAATTAAACCTTTACTGGCCCATCTCACGCTCACACGTCCGGCAATTTCGCAAACTGTAACTCCCTCCCACAACTCTGATACGCCCTCAAAGGTCGGTAATTTTGTCTCGGAACTCTGGAGCAAATTCGTAATCGGCGTATCCTTCGCCAGATTCAGGGACGTAAAAAGTGTCCCGGTCATACGGGGTCAGATCCAGGCCCCGTCGAATCTTGAATGGCAAATCGGGGTTTGAGATAAAATGACGTCCAAAGGCGATCATTATATTCTTCCCCCGGAATGTGTTGTCCACTGTAGCTTTTGCTGAATCGGGGGTGAATCCTCCTGCAAGGATCACAGGCTTTGAGTTTCCCCATGCATGGACAAAAGGGTCAATCTTGTCACGATCTTCACTGTCGACATTGCCGCAAACGCGCGCTTCAATGAGGTGGAGATATGACAGATCCAACTTCCTCAATTGGTTGATGACATATGTGAACTGCGGGATCGGGTCTTCCATCCTCATCCCCTGGTATCTCTGCCACGGTGACAAACGGATTCCAACTCTTTCCGGTCCCACGGCGTTTGACACAGCGCTCGCGACTTCGAGAAGGAAACGAGATCGGTTCTCGATGCTTCCGCCATATTTATCGTCTCGGTTGTTGCATACATCTTGGGTGAACTGGTCAATCAGATAACCGCCGGCGCCGTGGATTTCGACCCCATCGAATCCAGCATCGAGTGCATTCCGAGCAGCTTGCACATAGTCGACAATGAAGAGTTGAATTTCTTCTTTGCTCAAGGCTTTTGGTTTCGGTGCGTCAGGCTCGAGAGGCGTAGCGCTGGAGCTAACCACATCGAACCCTTCGGCCTTGGCAATTTCCGGGACAGCGACACGCCCAAGGGCCCAAAGCTGCAGGAAGATGCAACTGCCCTTCTCATGAACAGCATCGGTGACTTCTTTCCACGCAATAATTTGTTCTGGGTTCCAGATTCCAGGGACGTTTGGATATCCGCCAGCGCGAGGGGAGATGAAAGTCGCTTCGCTGACGATGAATGTACCTGGCACAGAGGCTCGCTGGCCGTAATAGGTCGGAACGATAGAAAGTGGAATATGGGAATCATTGGCCCTGAATCTGGTCAAAGGGGCCATGGCCACACGGTGGTTCAATTGAAGGTTGCCAACCTTCAATGGCTCGAAGAGGCGAGTTTCAGACATGGTTCCGACTGACCTCAAATATGTGAAAGGAGACGAAGATGTGCATATCTCAAGTCTAAAGACAGGAAAGGCATATTTATAGCAGTTGAATCTGCCAAAGCAATAGCTTTACAGGAGAATGGCCTGTTCCTGAATCACCTGGGCAGGAACTATAGCTTACAAACAAGGTTTGAGATCTCGGTGTCGATCGGTATTAATTCGGCCCACACTGGCCGCGGAGACGGTCGTGGCAGAAGCCGGACTTTGAATTCCGTCGGTGGGCAGTTAGTCCGTACTCTTCATAGTTGCTCCGATTCTACATAATTGGACCGCTTTGTAATATACGGACGAGCTAAAAAAGAATTCACGCGTTTCCGGGGAATTCTACGTGATTATAAGATTCTGACTGATACTTTGTAAGAACTTTATCGTGGTGTCAGTGACATCTGGGTCATATAATCTCAACCATTGACCAATTGCTAACTTGTATTTGGAACATATATAAATGGAACTACCTAGCAGTGGCATGTATCATTATTCCTGATCAAAATCATCGTCTCGCAAATCGAAACTATGGCTCCTTGATCAAAGTTGCCATCGTGGGAGCAAGTGGCGAAACCGGACAGTCTATTGTCAACGGGCTCCTCAGTGCCCCCGACGTGAAATTTGTACGTGGTATGCTTTTCCATCTTCTATTTTTTCTCTGCCGCTGACGTCGCTTGTATTCAATAGGAGATCAAGGCCCTTACTCGACCAGAGTCTTTGAGCAAGCCCATCAACGCGGACCTCAAAAATCGGGGAGTAGACATCATACCTGTCGATTTGAGTGGCCCTCTTGACAAGATTATAGAAGCCCTCACAGGTATCGATGTTGTCATCTCTGCCATTTTCTTTGGCAGCCTTGGGGATGAAATCCCTCTCGCAAATGCCGCCAAAGCCGCAGGAGTGAAGCGGTTTGTCCAGTCGGCTTTTATGGTTGTTGTGCCCCCAAGAGGTGTTGTGAATTTCCGTGAGAAGGTAACGCGCCCCTCAAAAACCCACTCAAATTATAATGCCTTGCTAACATCCCTTTTAGAAAGAGGAAAACTTGAACCACATCCAGAAAATACGTCTGCCGTACACATACATAGACGTTGGCTGGTGGTATCAAATCACGCTTCCCCGTCTTCCTTCGGGACGACTCGATTATCTCCTTCCAACTGGCCAGCCTGAACAACCCATTGGCCTGGATGGAAGCGTACCAAGTGCATTGGCAGACATCAGAGATGTTGGGCGCTATGTTGCAAAGATCATCGCTGATCCCCGAACTCTGAACAAAAAGGTGCATGTGTTCAACGAGGTTCACACACGAAACCAGGTGTACGACTTGCTAGAGGGTGTAAGCGGAGAAAAGCTCGACCGCCAATATGTCAGTCTTCATATCCCCAATAATACCATGCCCGTCGAGATATTTGGGATAGATACTAATATCTTTCCTGAGCACAGCTTTCGCAAGCGGAGGCCGAAGCACGTATTGAACAGGCGCGTCTTGCACTCGAACAAAACCCGGCAGATGGTTCAGCGTTGGCTATGCTGACTGTTTCTCAACTAACCTTCTCTTGGGGAATTCGTGGCGATAATACTCCTGAAAATGCTGCATATCTGGGTTATCTGAGCGGCAAAGACTTGTACCCGGACTTTGAGTTTACGACACTTAAGGACTATATGAAGGAGGCGCTTGAAGGGAACTGTAAAGGGGTTTATCAAGGAAGATAAAAGTCGAGATAAAACAACCTGTGGACCCTGTCGATCTTCCGGGAAACATCCCAATACGGACTAGCGTACTAGTCAGAAACTGATGCCTCAGGTCCAAATGGTGCCTGAAAACTAATAAGCAACAAAGCTCAACCTATCTACTGGGTTGGGTTGGGTTGGGTTCTGGGTTCTATGGGCTTTGCGGAGGTCTAGTGTAGCTCTCTCTCTCTCTTTCTTCTCACCATCTCCACAAATATGATCATCTACTTTACCGCACGTTTCTGCCTCCCTGTTCTCCTTGAATATCCTGATAGAATCCTCGATACTATTTATCTCGTATCGTTGAAAATTTGCAGGGCCTAACATTTGTGCAATGGCCAGCACTATGTATGCTTCAAAAGCAGACACGTAACTCTATAACTCTAGTACCCATCTGATTCTAATGCACAATCGGAGCCACCAATCGCTCTTTGCCATTCAAAGTCCCATTCTAAAAGACCTTTTTGACCTTCCACCCGGTCTGGAAACCCCTCGCCAAAGTAAAGAAGGCCGCCGAAAGCCCATAGGCCACCCCGCAAAACACAATTAATCCCCAATATTCTTCCTTGCCATCATGCGTCTGCGCCTTGAGAATTTGTCCTGCGATTGGCAACGACACAAGCACTCCCACGCTGACAAACGCATAGGCGGTACCATACCGCTTCCCAAAGTCCTCTGTTTTGGAAATCTGAGCGACACAGACGGGACTCAGACCTATTGCCGAGCCGCTCCAGAACCCGAAAAGTGCAGTATAACTGATGATGGCTGCATGGTTGGATCCACTCTTCAGCCAGAGTGAAACGGTCAAGATTGCTGAGATGGCGGTCGTCACGACCATGGCGTTGAAGCGGCCGTATCGGTCGGCTGCATAGGCGGGCATCAGCCGGCCGAGGACGGAGGCTGCGTTCAGAATGGACATCAGATTGTAAGATTGCTCGATTGTCATCGAGTTTGCGCGTCCGTACGAGGTGAGGTAGGTGACCGGGATGAGCGCACCAATGTCGGCAAAAACGATCGCTGCGGTGGTCAGGGAAAACGGGATCTCGCGGAGAACTCGGAAGTCAACAGTCTTGCGAGACCCCTTTTTGGGCTCTAGGCGTGATTTCTGGAGCAGAGCTCCGGTGCTGCAGAAGACTAGAGTGATGAAGCCGAGAGTGCGAATTGCCCAGCCAAACCCGACTTTCGAGGCGATAGCGTTGAAGATCTGCGGGAAGATGATCCCACCGATACTTCCGGCCGTGGCGATGATGCCCGTTGCGAGAGCGCGGCGTTTGTGAAACCAGTGGGTTATGACGGAGACACTGGGGGTGAAGATCATGGATGCAGATATGCCGCCGAGGACGCCGAAGCTGAGCATGAATTGGTAGTATTCTATTCAGACCGTTAATCCCACGGGATCAATACCCAGAAGCATTGTGGACTCACCCTTCGAGACGCTGAAGGACATCACAGCGGTTGTGAGGCCAATGGTGCCTAGGACAAGGAGCTGCTTCGGCCCATAGCGATCAAATATAGGCCCTGCTCGCGATCAGTCGTATATTCGATGTTTTGGTTGAAAGATCACGTACCAACCTGCATACCACCGATCAATAGGAAGAAAACATGAACGCTGAAAATCCACGACACGGCGCCGCGGGAGTACTCGTGCAGCTGATGCGTTGCAATCCAATCCGCGAAAACACCAGTGGTATTCATCAGGCCGAACGAAGGGAGAGCAGCGCACCACGACCCCAAGACCACCAGCCACGCTTGCAGTCCACCGTCGGAGTACGATTCAGACTCGTCATCTACCATTCGAGGCTCTGCCGGCATTGTCGCTTCTTGGACAGCAACCTCCTCCTTCGCTGTGCTCATTTTTGAGTGGTATCGATGAAATGTGGAAGGCGAACGTGTAAAAACCCCACGATGCTGGGCCAAGAAGAAGACAAAGAAACTAGGGGAAGCGCGCGTGCGGGGTGGAGTCCTTCTCCAACCCTTGCATCATAAGGTGTGACAAGGCAAGGAGGTAGATCATTTATGCATGCACATATGTGTTGTAGTTACTCCGTACATAGCATAATTTACCGACTAACCCCTCGTTGAATAGCCCGGTCCACATTTGCGGGCCGCTGGCTTCTCCCGGTATGTAGATCAAATCCTTGGACTGCGTAAGGCAGCTTGCCTTTTTCGGTGCCATTGAAGAAACACAAAAAAACAATCACCTTTCCGGTGTCTCGTATTCACAAGTTGATTCTAACTATGGGGTACTCTAAGTATAATGGAGAACCGACTGTAATTCCTCGGTAGTCTCATTATAGCGGCCTTGATCATCCAAAATACCACCCGCGCAGACCGGAACTAGGGGCAGAGTCAACTGAGTCAAGGAAGTAATGGCCTTGCTGCATCCATTCACACGGTCCCCAAGCTTTGGTAGGACGTCGGGGGGTGCGGCAGTAGTATTCGACAAGACCATGGTGAGAGTGTCATTCTTTCCAATGATGATCTCCATGAGAATTCGATGGACGTCGGTGAACTATGAAGTTTCAATGTTAATCAAAGGGGGAAAACAAAAAGAAAGAAAGAAAAAAGGAGGGCGAAAAACTTACATCGCGATACATCTCACAGATCCCCTTTTGCATACTTGAATCTATCGCTCCTGCGACCGCTTCTTGCGAGTTCGAAAGCACCACACACTCGTTCTCCGCGGCCGTCGTGATCAACTCAAATCCACCGATGACATCCTAGATATACAATTAGTCTTCCGTAGTAAATTCCATGGTCAGTCGGAGGTGAATTCACCGGTAAGAAGCGATCCGCTGTTGAAGGAAAGATATCGATTGCAGCGCTCGCTGTTAATGAGGATAAATCCATCATTATGTGCAGAGTGTTTTCTAGAGCTGTGGCCGTAGCTGGAGCGTCGGCGGCAGAAGCGACTAGCGCCTCTAGCGACAGGGCCGTGAGGATAGTGCGGAGGTTCATGATGATGTAGTCGTTATTGGGCTCTGGGTTGGCCGGAGAAGAGGAATCGAGGATTTATCAAAGAGGGTTTGGGGACTGCCACGGAATAAAGGTTCGAAGGACGCTTGGGCAAGGACACCTGGGAAGTTCCATCCCTTGCAGACGTGCGTCGTGCGCTCTTCCCACTTCACCAGGTACATGCGTAAGATACAGCTATCAATCAGCTACTTCCAATGTTTATGCGTGCCAAGAGTCTATTCGGTCAGAAGTAAGCATGCTGGTGCGGAATTGCCCAGTGTATTGAAGTTAATTGCTCACCCCTATGACGAGTGCGAATATATGACGTCTGGAGGGAATCCTGGGGAGAGAAAACGATGCAAAATATATTGTCTATCGAAACTGGGGGAAAGAAGAGCAAAAGAGAGAAAGAGAGACAGAAGCTATCTAGTCCTGGAGATATGGGGGCTAGGGATCCCTAACAACATCATGTAGCGATCAGAACCCATGCATCTATACCTCCAAGAACGGAAACGACCTAGCCTCCCCGGTCTCAATGACAGCCTCCATGAACTTGCCTACGATCACCTCCATGCCTGCCTCCGTAGCACGATTGATCCACTCTAGCGTACTGATTCTCTCATACTCCCCGCCATATAATCTCGCCAAATGAGGGCCCAATTCCTCTATCGGAACCTTCACCCCACTCGAATGGTGTACATATCTCAACGTCTGACCAGACTGCGAAGCAAGGACGGTTTGCACAACCTCATCTGACACTGCTTCAACCTGTCGGAAATCAAAATACCCGTCCATTTTCTCCAACGCCGGGACGGCTCCAAGCTCCCTTGAATACCGCATTAAAGCGTTCACTGTATCTGAGCCTGGTGCGTTCTCGCCAATCACGTAGCACGGCCGATGAATACACACGTTGACTCCGATCTCCTTTGACAGGGATTCAAGGAATTTCTCGCTGGCCCATTTAGCCGCGACAAACCCCTCGGACCCATCGTTTGGTGGTGGGTAAGCAGATAGCGAGGTTGGTGGATAGCTCGCCTTCCCGGAGAAAAGTGTCACCCTGTTGGAGGAGATATAGTGCAGCGGTATGTGAGCGCGGGCGGCCAATTCCGCAAGAAGGATAGTCGAATGGAAGTTGGGCGCTCGGAGAGAAGGATACCGGTTCATGCAGTTGCCAAACGTGCCAGCGTGGATGATCAAGTCCACTGTTGAGTGGAGGGCCGTGAAGGTTTCTTTTGGGATGCCGAGGAGAGGATCTGTTAGGTGACCGGGATAGATGGTGACTCGGTCAGACGAAGGCAACTCGGATGATTGTTCGGAGGGGACGGCGATGCAATGGACCTTGGTTATTGTGCGGGAGTCGAGAAGGGACTTGAGAATGGCTTTGCCCATAAAGCTTGTGGCGCCGGTCAGGAGGACTTCTTGAGGGATCGGTGGGCGGCAGATGGTCGGCTGGACGCGAGAGTATTGAGTAAAACTGTCCGGAACTTTTGTTTCTTCATCCCAGTTGATTGTGTCATCATTGATCTCGGACTTCTTCGAGCCCAGCAGAGCGGCCATCTTATCCAACGTGCTAGCCTTGAACAGCTCCGCCAGCGGGATGGTAATATCCGCGTATTGTCGGATCGTACCTTGCAACTTGGCGAGAAGGACCGATGTCCCGCCGACAGCAAAGAAATCGGACTTGGGGTTAATCGACATTGCGGGAGCCATCCCATGTAAGACTTCCTCCCAGTGCATCTTGAGTTCGGCTTCTGCAAGCGTGAAAGACTGGTCAGCTTTGGCCGCAGTGTTTGTCTCGGGCAATGGAAGCGCAGCGAGCTTCTTCCTATCCACCTTTCCATTCGGCGTCATAGGGATCGTATCAAGTGGCACAATGATACTCGGACGCATCGAGTGAGGAAGGGGAAGATTGGCCGCTATACTCCCAAGTTCAACATCACTGGGAGCCATACCCGGCGCTAGAACAACATGCGCGACGAGAAATTGCGATTCACCCTGTCCTCTTGCAGAGACAACTGCTTGTGAGAGCAGACCGCCACCTACTTTCAAAACAAAGTGGGAGACTTCTTCCATATCCACGCGCACTCCACGGAGTTTGATCACTGTTTCACTGGCCAGCCGGGACATGAAGAACAGTGATCCGTCTTCCAATAATCTGCCTTGATCTCCGGTCCGGTATAGCCTCGTCCATCCGCGAGCTCGATACTCCGCAGAAGAAAATGGGTTGTCGATGAACTTCCCTTCGGCCATCGAGGGATCCAGGTATCCCAATCCCACCACCCCACCGCCGACACAAACTTCCCCAGGATAGCCCGGAGGAAGCAGATTCATCTTCTCGTCTATAATGTACAGGGCTGTGTTTGGAAAAGGCTTGCCCACTTTCCCTTCCATGATACTGTCCTCTTTTCCAGACAGTGGGAGAGTGCATACGACACCTCCAGCCTCGGTGGGACCGTAGGCAATGGTAATCTTGGGGCAGTAATGACCCAAGCATTCATGCATCTCCTTGATCAGGTGGTCGGTCACAAGTTCACCACCTACATAGACATGTTTCCACGACCGGAGCAAGGTCATGAAATCAGTACCATAGCGGAGAAGCATGGTGTATTCTGCGGGTGTGCCGAAGGTCACGGTTACTCGTTCTGAGACCATTAACCGTGAAATACCAATCGGGTCAAAGCGGAGGTTTTGAGGTACTATCACCAAGTTTCCGCCAAATCCAAGAGCCAAGAACATCTGGGCGATGGACATGTCGAACCCGAGTGAGCTCTGCTGCAATACTGTCTCGGGTCGGCATTCGAATGTTCTTGCTTGGGCGGGGATCCAGTTTCTGAACATGCCCTGGGCGAGCAGGATTCCTTTTGGTTTTCCGGTGGAGCCACTGCTGTAGAGAATGAAGGCAAGTGAGGTGGATGTTCCTCGGTTGGGTGCATGTGCTATGGACTGGGATGAGTCAATGCTGTCGACGTCGAGGTAGACGCCACCTCCCGTGAAGCTCTTTGCAATTTCCACGGTTGTATTCTGGCAAACGAGAACTGCAGGCTTACAATCCGCTAGGATTGATGCTTGACGCTCCGCCGGAAGACTGATATCCACTGGCACATACACGGCCCCGACTCGAAGAACGGCTAGCATGGCAGCGATCGCTCGTAGGGACGGCTCACAAAGGACTGCGACTGGTACTTCAAACTCAACGCCCATTTTGAGCAGTGTACCAGCTATTCGATTTACCAAAGATGCCAGGTCTGCATAGCTATGGGGTCCTGAAGCATCGGTAACCGCAACGGCGTCTGCATGCTCTCTCGCGACGTTGTCAAACCGTTCAACCAGTGTCTCCGGCCAGTCATTATCCAAAGTCTCACCTCCCCCGAGACGAAGAGCATCGTCAATGAGTGTTGTAGAAAACAAAGAGTAATTCCCAACGGAGAGAGACTGATCGTCACAGATTTGTTGCATAAGATGAGAATACATGTCTGTAAACTTCTCTGCGCTTTCCGGACTATAGAGATAGTTGCGGCAAACAACCTCAAGCATCCAATTCCCTGTGACTGAGGGTGTGATGTTTATGGTCATATCGTATGGAGACCTGGCCTGGACGGCCTCCACATACTCCAAAGAGCCATCGCCCATTGGCAGTTGCATTACCTCGCCCGCACGGTAATTCACCATGATTTGAAATATTGGTGTGGTTTCTGATGAGCGAGGGACATTGAGTTGATCTGTAATGAGTCCAAACGGCACTGCCGAATTGCTCAATGCCGAGATTGCAGTGCGTGCAGTTCGTCGGAATAAACCACTGAAGTCGTCTCCCTCTTCAACTCGCAAACGAAGAGGCAGGGTGTTCACGAAGAGCCCTACGGTATTCGTAAAGTGGAAATCAGATCTCCCAGCATCGGTCGTGCCAATGCACATCTCCTGGGTACCCAACAGACGACTCAGCAATATGTGAATCACAGACAGATGAAAATGAAACGGAGATCCTCGTAAGCTTCGGGAGACGGCTTTCACCTTCTCCGTACATTTGGGATCGATCATCGTTTTAGTTGTATGGCTCCGGAAGTCTTTTGTTGCAGCTCGAGCTTTCACTCGTGCGAAGGGAAGTAACGGAGTGACCTCGGGCAGCGGTGTCAGGTTCTGTCTCCAATACTCGAATTGTTGATCAAAGTCTCCTTTCTCAATAGCTCGATTCTGCGCCTCTGAATACTCCGTATACGACGGAGGCATAGGCGGCAACTCATTTCCTTGGTAGGCCAAGTTCAGATCCTTCAAAAACACTGACCAGCTATACGCGTCGATGGCCAGGTGGTGGAAATAAAAGATTATTCTGTAGTCCCCGTTTCCCATGTTGAAGACCGCAACCCGTAAAACCTCACCATTATCTAGTTGCCATATCTTCTTTTTTGCTTCCTCGAGTTTGTTGACACAAGAAGCCTCGTCGGCTTCGTCGAAGTATTCGAAATACGGCAACGCCGCACAACGCACGGCCTGCACCAATTGACCGGTATCCGGGTCCATGAAGTATGCAGTCTGAAGTGACTTATGCCGAGCAAGAACTCGCTCAAGTGCTGATTTGAATCGAGGGACCTGGAAATTGCCTCTTGTTCTGTAGTACACTGCCATGTTGGACTGCGTGGGGTCGTTCATGTATTGTTCTGCGAACCAGAGTCGAGACTGTACGGGAGACATCTTGTGCTTCCGTTCGAAGGCTTCAGCCTGGGAATTTGTTTCTCCCATACTGAAATGTTTTGATGTATGTATGGTGGGGGCTTCAGTTTGTAATGAACTTATATTTTGTTTGATGACTTTGGAACAGATGAGAAGGGCATCCAAGCTGGCGCGGTTTGGCTAGGACGAAAAGCACTCTCTGGCTGCGTGGATGGCTTCAGCTGGACACTTATGCTAATTTAAAGCTTACGAGTCTCTTTCAACACTCTTAGTCTATTGTCCGATGCTGGCTCACGTGGAGTGCACACTTGCGGTGTGCACGTTGCAACCTCCCCCGGCATGTAAGGAGCCATGTAGCTCGTGTCACTGATGAGGGTGTGCAGGGAATATCGAAGTATACCTACCCAAAAGGCATAAGGTCTAGACTGATTGATTACGCTAGTCAATTTGCTCCACTAATGCCAACTCACTGCTGCAAGCCCATGGTAAGGATAAATCGCGTTATTCTACAGTTGCTTTGCTCACTACATATGGTTTCACTACATATGGTCTCACTGCATATGGGTTTGGAGAAGGAGGATCAGCAAATCCACCCGGGCAGCGTTCATGCATGCGCCTGGAAGAATATCATGTGTCAATGCCAAATATGCGAGCGGATATGCCCGCAATCAGCTATGGTTAGTCGGTGCGTCCTTGCTTAGTTCCAAGGTTACGGTTATGTATACATCTAGACAATACAGATGGCTCTGTCTTTCACATTCCCACATGAGACCATGTCCATTTGGCGTTACCTTTCCCTTTCCCCTTTCCCTATCACATTCTTTCCCCTTCCTTCGTCTCTACTCTTGTCCTGCCCTCTCTTTCCTTTTCTACGTCTTACATTAGCTAGTCTGATTTCCCTGTCCGACTCTATTCCTCGCCATAATGTAAGCTCTCCCACTACCAACCTACCGCCGAATACTACAGGGAATGCTCTATAGAGATTAAACAATACGCATTCTTCGTTCGATAGCAAATTGAGATAACTGGCATCATTTTTGTGCTCATATAGTTGGCTCATAAAACTCTATCCACATCTATTTCAATTGCCAGTGGCAGCAAGTTCCGCTATAGTTTCCTTCTCAAATAGATCCTCCACAGTCAATGGGATATTTTCCGCACGGCACATAGATACAAGCTGCATTGAGCCAATCGAGTTCCCACCAAGCTCGTAGAAACTGTCGTTGACTCCGATTTTCGCTTCATCAAGGTTGAGTAGCAGGGCAAACATTCGATGAAGCGCCTTTTCGGTATCAGATCTCGGCTTGGCCTTCTCATCCATGCTGTTCCGCTCTCCAGCCCTATACAAAAGAAGCTGATCCTGGTCTAGAATGGATGCCTGTTTCCTCAAACCCATCCGATCGACCTTCCTTGAAAATGTCATCGGTACATGTGAAAGAGGAATATAGATGGTTGGTAGCATATAAGACGGTAGAGACATCCGAAGTTTGGAATCTGCCACTGACACCCTCGTTCGAAATTGCTCGTCCGGAAGCATGAACAGAGAAGATATAGCTATTGCAGGCTTTTTAGCCAATTGCGCCTCTTTGCCTCCGACGAATGCTATCAATGATGGCATTACAGAACTGTCTTCTGGCGTAACCACGTCGGTAAGGATTACATCTTCAGTGCAATCCCAGCATTCCCGGAGATGATGGTCAACCTCTCCTAGTTCAATGCGGTAGCCACGCAACTTGACTTGATTGTCCTTTCTGCTGATGTACCGGAGGGAGCCGTCATCGGCGTATTGAACAAGATCTCCTGTCTTGTAGAATCTTCTTTCAAAACTGGGCTCCGTGTCAAAGTGTGTGAGCCATGAAGGGTTCAAAATGAAGGCCTCCGATGTTTTGTCGTGGTCACCCAAGTAGCCACGACTGAGATATGGACCTTCGATTACCAGCTCAGCCACTGCACCAACCGGAGCGAGGCGGTGGTGATCATGAGGCTCGACGAGCCAAGTCTTTCCCAGAAATGCCTTTCCAATATTCTTTGTGTCTCTCGTTCCTTCGCCCTGGGCCATCAAGATACCACCCCATTCCGTCATTCCGTACCCGATAAGCAACCGGAAACCACCCTGAAGGACCTCGTATGCGTTCTTCGGAATGGGTTCCGCTCCGATAAGTATAGTTTGCAAGGTGCTCAGTCCCGAAGTGTCAAGTGACCTCAACGTCGAAGGTGTCATCAAGGTCCACGTAACACCCATGCGGCTCATGGCACCTTGGAGGTCATTCATTCGCTCATGATCGGAGGGAATACAGAGAGTTCCACCTGCTGCAAGAGAGCAAAATATCTCCACAAGAGAGGCAGTCACCCCGTACGAAGCAAAGTGCAACACACAGCTGTTGCTCTTGACTTGCAGCGGCTCAGAGTGCCTTGCAAATCCCGTCAATGCTCGATGCTCCATCACACACCCTTTTGGAGCTCCTGTACTCCCGGAAGTATAAAGGATATAGGCCATGTCTGTCTGTTCTCTGTTCGTGGTTGCATAATCCAAGCAGTGCAGCCTCTCCATATCCGTTCCGCCCACAGTAAATACCCTTTTCTGTGTGTTTGATAACGCTGCCGCGTGCTGAGGTGAGGCTATAATGACCCCGCCCTTCAACTGAGCAACGATTCCCTCTAGCCGGTTCACTGGCTGCGAGGCTTCAAGTGGAACAAAAGCTGCCCCTGACTTGATCACGGCAAGAACAGAGACAATAGCCCAGCGGGACTTTTCCATGCACAGTGGTACCAGGTCTCCTGGCTCGACACCGAGTGACTGCAAATGACACGCAAGTTTTGAGGACAAGTCATTCAACTCGGCATATGTCAATTCGCCGTCCCAGGAGTGTACCGCTATTGCTGTAGGCTTGCTGACTGCATGTTGAAATATGATGTCGTCAATAAACTCATGTGCTGTGTTGGACTTTGGCGCACTGTTCCATTTGGCGATTTGTTGATAATCCACAGGTCCACATAAGTTCATATCGCGAACTTTCTGCACTGGGTTCTCTGCCAGGCAGTTGATTGCACGTGCCAAATTCCCCGCTAGAAGTTCCGCTCGCGCTTTGGGTATGACTGATGCTCGGTAGTAGAGATCGATCTCAGGAAGATTCCCGCTCGCTTGGGCCACAGCCACAAGATCGTAATGCTGTTCACACAAGTCAGGCCTTCATTGGTTCTCCAATACCGAGTTTTGTTCTTACCTGATCTTTAGAGATCAAAGGGAGAATGTCCCCTTCGACTTTTCTCGCTTCATCACGAAATACAACAGCAGTATTCATTTGGGAAGCGAAGTTGAGCTGCCACTGCTTCATCGTGTACTTCTCGAGAAGACTTCCGACGCTGACATCGGGGTGGATAGGTGCTTCATAGATTTGGGGACTCGTTTCTGTGATATTGTCTGTCGCGAAATTGTGAACAACAAAACGCACATTATCCATGTCTGTGAACCTGCGCAGTACCAGAGCCCATGCTAGAAGAGGAACAGAGAATAGGCCATCTTGATTGGTATCATAGAAACCTGCCTGGAGCGCGAGGCATTCTACTGATACTTTCTGGAACAATTCCCCATCCTGAACTATCTCGCTGTTCTTGACAGGAAAGACACAAGTCTCCGCTTCCATAGCTTCAGCATTTGACATGTTGCAAGACTGCATGTAATACTTGATTGACAGCACTAGCCGTGGTTTAGCAATCAGACCGGGGACGTTGAGCGACGGGAATGCTTAACAAAATCGCAAAATATGTTCTTGGTTGGCGGCTCAGTAGATCATACATCTACAGACACCGTACCCCAACAAGAATAGGTCTGATTATGCCCAGGTGTCAGTGCGGTCACCGCTCATTCAGGCGAAGTGGCTTAAATCGCTCAGTCTCGGCTTATAGCGCATTCCAAGCGCGTGATTATGCACATTAAACATGCGTATTGCACCTGAATCATGTGTCTTACAATGACGAAAATTATTGTGGAGCTGGCAAGTCCCGCCGACGGGCTCCACCCTGTCAGTGGAGACCTCGGGAGTGCGCAGGCTGTCGGTGGGGCATTCCTTCTCCTTGCGTTCTCATAATTTGCAATGGACAGGGCGTGATGTTACAATGACAGGTCATAAGTACTTTTAAGGTTACACAACCTAACGATCACCAATTGGCCCAAATCTAAGGTCCAACCCGCAGTGGGCCACGGGCCCAACCTTGAAGTTTCTAAGCCTAACCTAAACTAGGCCCCCCATTATACCTAGTGTAGTGGGGAAATTGCGCCACATACTATTATGTGGCGCAGGCTCAGAAATGGTAATTTTTAGTCTCTCATTTCGCATAGCATAGCAATTTACCATTCGACACCTCTCTAAAAACAGCATTGATTTCCTATTATGGTCATTATCGGGGTCTGCTTCCTTCCAATGACCCTCGTTGAGCACCCAGCACCCTCGTCACCTTGTCTGCGATGTCAGACCGCCAGCGCGCTCTTCCCACTCCACTATTTAGCCCACAGGGGGATTCAACTGGCATCTTGTAATCGCTGTCAAATACTCTGTATTGTAATCTGACCTTTTAACTGACTGTATAGAGCTGAATTTTCGAATATATACTTCAGTTTCAAATAAATTCTGACTACCAGGTGGGGAGATATCGCGAAAAATATCAGTATTAACGTTCCGAGGTTCGATACACAACATTGTAGTACATTTGGAAGGTATGTGGAAGTCATATTACTTTCTGAGAAAACGTTTGCAAATTTCAAAATTATCTAAATAACACGTTTTCTGAAAAATTTAACTAATTTTGGATTACATATTAATGAAAAGAAGAGAATATTACCAAAATATTTTCATTGTTTAGTGTCAAATAGTAATCGAGTTGCTGGGAAGTTCTGAACAGGATCCTTCTGTGATGGAACAAGCTGTACCAGAACCGAAGCATCTTCAAGCCATTCTTCTCAACTCGAAGATAACTCTACCACCGTCCACAGGCCAACAACCAGTCACTTCCAGCCTTCCTGGAATCTGTGAGAACAGCACCTCCCACTGTTCCCTCGTCCGGAATAGGGTGCCCAGAACCGCCAGCATATGCATATTCATCGAGCTTCCGTAGCACGAATGGAATTGATGCGAATTAACAAGCTCGATGCCGTCATCGATCAAGAGGACAGACTCTTTTGGAGTCATGGCCTCGGCGATACCTTCTAGAATGCGTCGACAGTCACTAGTTCTTTCATTAGAATTTTCGACCCGTGCCATAGACGTAGGCGCCTTTACCTTGCTGAATTGTCCATCAAAATATTACACAACATGTAGATGTCTGCGCCTTTAACGGGCTGCTCCGTGAAGTAGTCATGCTGCTGCCACTGGAGTCGAGAATACACGCCCTCATCGTTGACGTCTTCCTTGCTCGGGAAGGCGCTTTCGTAGTCTTGGATAATAAAAGATAACTGCGGGTTTCGTCTAGCAATTCGGATGGAATGTTGTCCGCGTCCCCCGCCAATGTCGACAACAACATTGCCAGGCTTCAAGCTGGTAAAATTGAAGACGTCCTCAATACTCGTTTGTGCGGCCCCCGCGACGTGGCGCTGGAGGCCTTTATCGAAGCGTTCGCTCCGAAGGGGGTGAGACGCGCGTAGATATTGGTAGAAGGGCTCATCAGCTGGTAATTTTAGTGCTGCGTCCTTCAGAAAGCCTCGAGCTCTGTCTAGAGGACTCACTGTCAAATGCCATCTGGAAGGCGTTCCGGTGCTGACCCTCTACTATCTGTCCGCGGTTATCACGAACATACTGCGGGAGAGAAGCTGCTGCTTGTAGGCCCACATCTGCTCTGATTCGTGTATTGTTAGTGACTATGGCAAAAAGTACCATCCGGTCCAACATGACATACAAGTAGTGGGCCCAGGATGAGCTATTCTCATTCAAAAGATAACCTGACCGGTTGTTGAGCTTGTACACTTCCGGAGAGGGCTCGTCGAGAATATGTTGTGCCACGACCTCCTTCAGCGCACATCCTTGAAAGAGTTAGCAAGCTATGTCCAAAACGAAAATCAAGTAGGCTTCTATACTCAACAGCTCCCTGGAATAGCCCGAGCATTTTACTAGGGTGTCCAACGACGCATTTCCTCCGTTCTTTGAAAGTAGGCGGAAAATATTCAGGTCGAGGAGAATGCAAATTGCCGCACTGCCATTGTACGATAAAGCTATACGCTCAACCCAGCTTTCTGGAGTGCTCACCAAAGCGTTGAGCTCCACGCAGGTGGCAGAGATAGACCGAATGACTTCACTGGCTTCGACACCTACATTATTCGCCTCGTCATATTTGCGGACGAGTTGAGTAATGCGAGAGGCGAGGATTTCTGCTTCGGTGCTCTGACGGGTCATGATGCCTGCGTTGTAGAGTATCCGGTTGAGTTAAAGAAAGAGGAGAAGCTTGGTGGTGGGAACCAGTACTCAGTAGGCGAACAATATAGGAAATTTATAGTGACTGTGTCCAAAATCTGGCAGGCAATGTGGCGCAGACCGGAAGTCCCTTTACTGTCCGTTCGATGGGACAAGCACATGGGCTCTATAGAAATGATGGGCAGTGCCCTTACTTCCCGGGCCCAGCCTAATGTGGGCGACTTAAGCCCTATGCCGCATGTCCATGCTGGAGTGGTTGCCAGGAATGTGATCGGCAATTTCTTTTTTTTAATAAAAATACGGGTTCTCGTTACTAAATCCGTAACCACTGTCACAATTTTGTATATTTCTCTTATTACGTATTACAGATATTTGGAATCCTTGAGAGTCCACAGCGCGACAACCATCACCGCAATCAACTTGCATTCAGGGCCAACATCCTCCGCCTTTAGCAGAGAGGGAG
This sequence comes from Penicillium sp. MA 6036, assembly GCA_003138045.1. NCBI lineage: Eukaryota > Fungi > Ascomycota > Eurotiomycetes > Eurotiales > Aspergillaceae > Penicillium > Penicillium sp. MA 6036. The sequence continues at coordinate 24,610 of QAGG01000181.1, forward strand.
AGAAATATTGATGAAGCTACAAGAAGCGATGAAGTGGAATGTACGAGTTCATTGAAAAAGAGAATAAAGAAGAAAGAAGAGAGAGAAGGAACTATCCACTATTTTATCAAAGAGAAGAAGCAGGAATTTACGGTAACCTAGCATCAATTGAGCGAGACCGGAGGAGAGAGGAGAGAGAAGCTCTCCCCGCGACTATCTCTCTCCAGGGCTACTGAGGCAAACGGACCCGATCAATCTGGAAGCTCCGCAGAGCTCCGGACAGAAAGGCTGGAACTAGTGCGGCCAACTACGTGCTCATATCAAAGAGAAAGTGGGTTATCATTCATTCTAGCTACTGGTCCTGGCTATATAAACAGGCTAACAAAAGAGAACAAAGAGACTACCTAAAAGCTTCCTAGCAAGCTTTGCCTCGTCTGGCATAGATTGCTCGTCAGCCAGGCCCACAAGGCCAACAGAGCAACTCCCACCTGGAGACCTCGCTTTTCCAGTCTAATTTCCCTTTCCCGTAGATGCTCGAGCTCATTCATAACAAGGACCCCCGTTACAGAAGGGCAGTCCGATCTGTTGGTCTGCAACGGCATTTCTTGCAAATTCTGGAAGAAGCATGCACGGCGGTAGAACCATTTGAAACTTCACAGCAAGCTGATTTCGTAGTGTCCCGGGTCGTTCGTAAGAACTTCATGATATCCGTCCCACCAGTACCCCTTCCACGTTCTTGCAAGTGTATGTGTCCGCTTGTGGGGGCTTTCTTTCCGGCGGGAATAATGATATACCTCGCTACCACGCGGAGATGGCAGTCTCGTAATGCTGTAAGCCGTAGAACTGCTTCATCATACAGCTGTCGGACATCCGAATCATTTTCCAGGCTCAGTACGTACGGCCGCAGGTTCGACGCACTTGTCATGAGCTCCAGAAACTCCCGATGTGGGCCAGGCATATAGTTCCTCATATCCTAAATTGTACTCATTAGCTCGAACTGAGTCGTCATATGCCTCTTCTTGATCCCGGATCGCACCTTGATAAAGTCCAGGTCTTGGTCAACTCCCAGAATAATATCCATTAACTGGATAAATGAGCTCTGCGCATTACTTCCGCCGCTGAATGCTAACCACTCCCCCTCTCCCCCTGCGCATTGGCATCGAGGGTAAAATATCCCATCTGGTAGCCCTGCCTTGGCCATGTTCTTACTCCCTCGCAAGTAGGGACGCAACCTGTGATAGAAGAATTCCTGAGAAAGATTCTCGTCCAGACGATCCAAAGTCATGATGATACCGTCGACGCACGTGACAAACGCCTCCAGGAAGCTTCGCACGCGTGAAGTATCATTTTGGTCGACTGCATCAATGACGTCGAGTATCTGGGGAATGAGCCTTCCACCTTGTGCCTCTATAGCAACAGAAACGACGTAGAACCATTCCTCCTCCTTGGAGCCGGTGAATGTGCAGAGTGAGACGAAGTCCTGTGGGTTTATCCGTTCATTTTCGAACGTTGGGCTGAATGCTATGTTCCAGAGACAGTACGCCGCAAATGTCCCGCATGGCTTGATGGTGAGATATTCGGAAACTTTTTTGAGCGGGTCGGCGATTGCCATCGGAAGATTCTATGAATTCAGGGTTAGTGTCTTGTAGCAGCTCCTGGCTAATTAAAACAATGACAGGATTTAATGCGCTCACCCTTCTAGGTTGGTTGCCACTCCAGATATAACCTTGGGATAAGAAAGAAAGCACAACATATGCTCTACGCCATTCTTCTTCGGTGTCAAGCATTGCTGTTGACAAGACTGGCAAGCTCTCCAGTTTATCCTTCAATCCATCGCTTGCGATAAGCTGCGGTAGATCACAGCTAATATCTTCCCAATGGTCATAGTATGGATTTGGAAGTCTTTTCACAGGGGGACGATCGGGTAGAAATCCAGAAACAGAAGACAAACAGTAATCATCGAGGTTTATGTCACAAAAGAGTGGCATGGTTCGGTGCGCCACTGGCAAAGTATACCCGTTTAAAATTTGAGATTGATAAGAGCGACAGTCGCCGAGGGTCATATGCTTAGGTCAACTTGGTCAACCTGTCGATAGAGAATACGTATTTTTATAGGTGTTTGGAAACTACTCTAAGTAATAGCTATACGCAAACTTGAAATGTCTGTTGCTTTGTTTTTGCTTCACATTACCCCTTCAATAACTAACTTGTCAGGAATCCTTCGTCACTCCACGCTCAAGTATGCGGGTGCCCCCCAAAGGACGGTTCTACAGTACTTGCGATGTGAAATATACCTACTGATCCTAGCATGCGGTCTCACTTCGGCGTCACCGATTCTGACCGAACAGCCTCAATTTAGCTCCAGCACGCCATTTTCCGAGGTATGATAGAGCATGCCCCATGCAATTGCCATTCTTCTCCATGCTAGAAGTGTCCTACGGAGCCGAGGATGCAGGTGTGATCATCAATACGTATTTTCCAGGTCAATGTTCAGTTCATACGTGGTATGACTGTAGATCTCTATCCCTTTGGAGTGAATGAAAATTGCGGTGGCGGGCCGCAATCTGATCCTCCAATCTAACTCTTAGCCAAGCATTGAAAGCATTCCTCCTTACTGGATGCTACATCACGTTTTCCTCGTTGGTAGTTGCCGCGTTTTGTCACAAAAGCTCCAGATCAATGTCGATCTTGCATGCAATCCCTTCCACTGCACGTTTTGGAGTTGCGTCTAGCTATACTCTGCTTGATGGCTATTTATCGGTGGTAGCCAATTTAGACCCAACGTGGAGGTTCGAGGCGTGCCGGAAGTGAGGTACATCTTCCGTTTATGCGCATTTTCTCTGAGGAGTTACATTTTGAATATCAAGGTATCATCAGACCAAGGAGCAAGAAAGCGACATGTAACGGCACTTGAATTACGGAGACGAAGAGAGAAAGGAGAGAGAGAGAGAGACAAGCTCTCTCTCGCGACTACTTCTACCTACGGGCCTGGCAGCCTGACAAAACAGGCATCTACATAGGACTCCTGACACAAGGGCTGTTCTTATAAACATACAACTCTCCAGAAGGTGGCATTTTCAAATTAGCACCCCAGGAAGATGAAATTCTCTGTGGTCATGAAATAGAGATTGGTATAGCTGCCTTACCATGACTAAAACCCTACTGGGTAGGTCATGGGAAGACGGCTATCGAGTTTTACCTGTCATATGTATGTTAAAATTGATACCCAATCTGTGAGAATAATTTAATTCAACGTTGGAGTTAATTACTACACCAATTCTGACCCCAATCCCGGCTTATGCGCCTGGCTCGGGGATCTTCGGCAACTGTCGATCAATCTGCCTCAGTATCCACCTTCTTCATGCGCGACGTATGCATGTCTGCTACGTGGGTCGCGCTTCCGCATAGCCTCGTGATAGCCAAATTCTCAATATGGGCTACCTGATTCATGCAATCGCCCAAGGGCAGGGTTCTCAATGGAATATTATGGAATATCCCATAGAAATCGTTTATCCCACCTGTCCAGCATAAATGCAGCTCATTCGCTGTAATGAATGTATAGACAATTGAATATTTTCTCACATACATTTACATTCCTTGATCAAGAATTGATTCCATTGCCATCATTGCTTCTGCTTGCTTAAGTGATTCAACAATTTATGCAGGACGGAGCACGTGTACTCCCTCTCGATTGCTTTTTGTCTCGCCTTACACTAGATACGCATTGAGCAAGGAGTTCATATGCATTGCATTAATATTCAAGGTGGAGTAAGGTCTCATAGCAGAATCATACATACCGGTCATTCAGCTCAGCCACACCAGCCTGGAGGCAATACCAAATACATCGCCTTGGGTATCCTTGTGTCTTTTTCGTTACATCCGGCACGGGGTAATAAAAATTTCTATGTCTTTGTGAGACAACCGAGTAAGGCAAGGTGCTCACCGCTATTCTTGTCATTGAAGCGCAGGAACGAACCCCCTGAGCAATAGCCTGGCTTTAGTTTATAGACCGGGTAATCAGGCTTTATATCCTTGTCCTACCCAGCAGCCGTCCAAAGCTTGGAATCAACCATCTCACCTGAGAAACACTATCACCTCCGCGTCGCGAGATACCTTCGAATACCCGATCGAATACCGCACCCCCTCGTTGCCTTAATTGTCCAAGATGCCACCGGTCAACTTCGGCAGCTACCAGACGAAAATTTACTATGAGGGTACAACGCTGAACAAAGTTCCTGCTATAACCACAAACCCAACTCTCCTCGAAAAGCATGCCCAGAAAGTTCTCAGTTCCCGTGCATACAGCTATGTTGCAGGCGGGGCCGGGGAGAAGTCAACAATGGAGGCGAACCGGCTGGCGTTTCGGCAATGGAAGTTGTAAGTCACCCACCCCTAAAATTTTGGAGAGCTCAGTTTCTGATCCGGATAATACCAGAGTCCCTAGAGTTATGAGACCGGTTCGACTTACCCCACCCTTTTTTCCCGACCAATATCGGCCAGGTACTTTGCTTCTTGAATTGTAAAAACTAAAAGACATTCTTTCCAGATGGATGACCAAAGTATCTCGGTCAACCTATTCGGCCAAGAGTACAAAACTCCACTCATTGTTGGCCCGGTAGGCGTGCAAGCCCTTTTCCACAATGACAAAGAAACTGGCGTTGCACAAGTCTGTGCCGAACTGGAGGTTCCCTACACTCTAAGCACGGCAAGCAGCAGCTCAATTGAAGACGTCGCTGCAGCAAATCAAGCTGGCCATCGGTGGTTTCAGCTGTACTGGGTGCATGACGAAGAGATCCTGCTCTCACTGCTCAAACGAGCCAAAGAGAATGGGTTTACCGTTTTGGTTGTATCCCTTGATACATGGACTTTAGGATGGCGGCCTACCGATCTTGACCAGGGATACTTTCCGTTTTACACGGGGATTGGGAATGAGGTGGGCTTTACGGATCCGGTGTTTAGAGCCAAGCATGAAAAGAACGGTGGAAATATGGAGGACATTATTGGTGCGGCAAAGGCATGGGTGGCGGAGCTGGACGATCGACCGCATACATGGGAGCAGGTGGACTTTTTGAGGAAGCATTGGGAGGGTCCGATTGTGTTGAAAGGGATTCAGCACGTGGATGATGCCCGGAGGGCCTTGGAAACAGGGTGTGAAGGGTTGGTTGTTTCGAACCATGGAGGTTTGTGCCTATCTGATCCCGTTGGATTGTTGTGTGCTGATTGATGATGTTTGCCGGTAGGTCGACAGGTTGACGGTGCTATTGGGTCTTTGGATGCCCTTCCGCCCATTGTTGATGCCGTCGGTCATAAAATGACGGTGATGTTTGATTCTGGGGTGAGAACGGGGTCGGATGCCATCAAGGCGTTGTGTCTTGGGGCAAAAGCCGTTCTGATCGGAAGACCTGTTATATATGGCCTCGCTCTTGGTGGTAAAGAGGGTGCAAAGTCAGTGGTTGAGAGTTTACTTGCGGATCTGTGGCAGGGGATGGGGTTGGCCGGTATGAGGACAGTTGCTGATTGCAACCGGGATTGTATGAGGAAGATCAACTATTCTGGTGAGGGCCCGAACATGTTATGAGTGTCCACCAACGCCACCTGGGTAAAGTCCTTTTCTTGGGGTATTCGTGGCGAAAATACTCCAGAAAATGCTGCATTTCTGGGTTATCCGAGCGGCTTTGTACCCGGTCTTTGAGTTTACGAGGCTTAAAGAATATATGAAGTGGCGCTTGAAGGGAAGGGTAAAGGGGTTTATCAAGGAAGATGAAAGTCGAGATAAAATAGCCCGTGGAGCGTGTCGATCTTCGCGGAAATATCCCAATATGGACTAGTGTCGGGATCCCTGCGTGGATGCCTCGTTTGTCAGGATTCTAGGCCTCCAGCTAGACTTAGTCGAGACGAGAGAGCTTCTCTCTCTCTCTCTCCTTTTCTTCTCTTCGTCTCACCAATAAAGTGTCAACTTGCCCTTTTCTTGTTTCTCCGTTAACTAATGTATTTGGACTACCAGCAATCTTGTAAAGGTCTACGGAGTATATTAGAGGCACAAAAAGAAGCATTCAGTAACAACTTAGCTCCGTGAAGCTCGTACTAAGAATAGTAAGCACAGAGTCTAAGAAACAGCACATCCCATTCCCACGAATCAAAACCACTGTCGATATCTGGATGTTGAAGCTATGAGAGCCCATATGAATTGATAATTTCACTCCACGAACAGTGCCATCGCTTTGGTCTCACAAGCGGAGCGCCCGTCCATAGCCCCCTCGGCCTTCACGAATCCCAAGCTCTGCTTCAACAAGGCTCGAGCTTGCCGCCACCCGGCAAAGCGTACCAGTTTGCTTTTGTTGCTTTACCAGCCGATCCCAAACCATCTGGCCTTGACCTGCGCCACCATGTGGGCCACCATGACGAGTTGAGGCCATATCTGCGAAGCCACATAGCTCCGCTTGCGGTCTGTCAGGAACCCAAGACCCCCCTGCCCACAGGGATGAGTCGTGGAGAGAATCACAAGGGGACTCTCGGAGCCTTGAAAGGAATCGACACTCCTGAAGGAGACTTCAAAGTGATCGAGATTGCGAATGAGATCACTTAAAACCTGGCGTTCCTCGTTGTAATAACTTGGGACAAAGAACAAGAATATCTCTCGGAGCCAGAGTCGGGACTCTTTCGCGTAGCGCGGTGATCAAGTTTCCTATGTGGCTTGCATAGTGGGGGTTGAACATGGATGATCCACCTGTACGCTGGAGTACAGACGATTGAGAAACGGAGAACGGTCAGAGACCACTGAATTCTTGCGTCGATCTATACTTGATGAGGTGGGCATCAATCAGGTCGGAACAGATGTGCCAGTTCTGTGTCCATCCCACTTTCCACTGGCGATTCTTTCGGGGAGCAGGGTCTCTCATTGGCTCCTTTGCTGTGCTGTCAACCCTTGGTTTCCAGATCATCGAAAAACGACGAGCCTGGTGAGCAATCGTATCTGTCGCTCATGAACGCCGAAAGAGTTCGAGACACAGCTTGGTTCTCTTTGGATTCGATGGTTTGCAAGCTGCCTCGGTAGAATTCCCGACTCACGAATCTGCAGATTCCATCCATCATGCGGTACTGTCCTCGCATTTGCGTGCTTGGGTGGCCGGACAGAATGATTCTTTCAAACAAGGAAAGTTGCACAGCTTGGAAGCATTCATTCATGTTGCGAGAAAGCACTGTGGGCGGCAGCTGAGCTGGGTCACCACTGAGGATCACTCACTCTTCTGAGACTTGCGTAGTTCTCCATGATGGCAACCAAACAAAGAGTTTCTGGGATCGTGGATGCCTCTTTGATCAAGAAAAAACGTGGCTGGAATCCACGGATAATCTTTCGTGCTGCTGTATTGGCTGTGCAGAACACAATTCGAGCTCTAAACGGTGCCCGTTTGTATGTCGTCTTCCATAGACACAGGATTTGCAAGAATTGCTTTGCTCAACACATTGGTCGGCTCCACGAGGAAGATATCCGTCTCTCTCATTACCTGCTGCCAGCAAGCAACTTCCATCAACATCTCTTCTTCTGCACGAGTATCTTCGGACTTCTGCGCACGTGGGTCTTGTGTTCGAATGACATCTCTCACTTTAGACGTGATGAATTTGCCCAATGACAAGTGATCCACGTTCGCACCCATTGCGGTCAAAGAAAGTTCGATGCATCCGATGATTCTGTCTGCGACACCCGCGTCACTTAGATCTCGAACTGCTTGTCGAAAACTATCCCGAAGGCCGGGCAACTGTGGTGATTTCAGATCTTGATCATCTCTGAGGTCAGAGGCAGTAAGTTGGTTGAAGAAGGGGAGCTTGAGAGGGGTTTGAAAAGAGTAAGATAAACAACATGTCAGTAGTAGACCATAAATGCAGGAGACAGAGGGGGGAAGGTACAGAGACGGAGAGAGAAAGAAGGAAGGAGGGAGGGTGTAGCTTCAAATCTATTGGCACCGATTCGAGCTGAGGCACTGTCTAAGTATTTGAACTTCAGTTTTTCGATCCCAGACCCACTCCTTTAGTGTATAACATTGTTAGCTACCCTAGACAGAGGACAGCAAAAAAGACCCCAAAAAAGACCCCAAAAAAGACCCCCGAAAACCTGGCCAAGTATGTTATATACAACCTCGGAAGTCGGTCAAGCTAAAAGGTGGATTCCAAAGTACCGGAGGCCAAATAAATATGGAATACCACTGTAACACCCCGCTCTTATTCTTGCCAAAGGATCCCTTCAACTGTTGGTAGGAGAAAGGATCGATTGCTTAGGGCATCAGGCAGGTTGTGACAAGAAGGAGCGCATCGGGAGTGGAGGGAAGGATTATTAGACCCTTCACCCGCTTCCTCCTTTCCTTCTTCCTTTCTTCCCTCTTCCCTCTACCTCTCCTTAGATTTGTTTCCACCATCAATATTGGACTGGATTCTATCAATAATTCATCGATTTGCCATCAGTTTACATCAAATCTCTCCGGATCAGATCGATCTTTGGCACTTCATTACCTATAGCCAAGTAGCACCGCCTCCAACATCGACTCGATGCAGACTGAGAAGTATCACTCCGTCTTGATTCTTGCCAAAAGGTCCTCTCAAACCTTTCCAGATCTGATTGATATGGCGCTTAATCTTCTCCAAATACGTGCTAACTCTCCACAAGAGGCCCTCCAACTCAAACCGATAAATCAAGTTTCAGTTGAAACCAAAAAACAAGAGTACGCAATTCGATATAGCAGCTTTCCTCTATGCAGTTTGGGCACTCACAGATATCCACAGACTTAGGATACCTTTGGAGAAGGGTCAAATAAGAAGCTTCTCTCAAATCGGGACGCTCTAGACAAACGGGCGGAAGGTAAGCTATCCCCCCTTTCATTCATTCAAAGCCAGCCCGCTAAGTGGATAGCCTCCCCCGACGATATACAACACCAAGCAGAAGACATGCCAGTGAAGCCGGGCGGCCAGTGGTGGCGATACGTGCCAAATCCGACATCTTCCACCAACGATTTGGCAATTCCAGATCCCGCTCCTGGAAACTGGGCAAAGATTGCCAGAGACTGCCTGTGGGAATGCTCACGAAGGCTTGTCGTCACCCCGACCCAGCTGCTATTTTTCCTTTCGTCTCAAACGCAAAACCGAGAGCCCGTCCTTATGCAAGGACGAGCAAAGGGGCATTGCCACGGCGATCAGGATGGAACCACGTTCGCCTTGACGGTTGGAAAAAAGAAGGCCAATGTTGAGGCTCTGCTAGGCCACTCGATCGGGGAGTATGCACAGGCGCCATGTGATCATTGCACCCGGGGATGGGGAAGATTCCGGGGCTGCATCCTAATTTGCACGCCCGACAACGAGGTTTTGGCCTGCACCAACTGCCATTGGAACGACAAGGGAACCCGCTGCAGTCTTTCCTCAGCCCGCCAGACACAAAACAAGCCTCCAAAACACGGCGAAGGGGGACAAGGAGATGGCATCGGGGCCGAAGACGGCCAGGGAATTGTGGATTTTGTCAAAGGCTGGCTCCCAAGGCTGGAGCAAAAGTTGGCCAAGGCTCGCAGGGGCAGCGCAAAGCAACGCGTGAAAGTGCCGCGGTACGAAAAAAAGAATGAACTAGCGAAACTCACTTTGAGTCGCAAGCCCAACGAGGCCACAGAAGACCCGAACAAGGGATCAGAAGAAGGAGTCAGGGCAGGGAGTTGAATTACGGCAGTATAAAAGCCCTGGAGCTCATGGAAAGAATTCCGGTCACGAGATAAGGTCAATCAAAGAGGCTCGGTACCTACATCGGGATAGGTTTGAATATGTCAAAACATTGCCAACGCCATTTCAGTGCCAGTCGTAGATATTCATAAAATACATTAGATCAAACATCAAACTGCGTTCTCGAAATTGGAAAAAACTTGAGGTCTGAAATGGGCTGATTCGATGGAGGAAGCCTACAACTTACAAGGAGCTCTTCAGACGAGTGAAAGAATCAATCCCAAACAGCTGCCACAACATAAACACTGCCCTCCCCCATCTTCTTCTTTTTCCTTCTCCACTCTTCTCTCTACCCACAAGCTCTTTAAACCTCTTTGCTTCGCACCTGACAAAGTTTGCATCAAATTCAAGGCTTTCGCCGGTCCTTCAAAGGCCGGCGAACAAAGTCATCACGACAATATGTCTGGGAATCAGGATACTCCACCAGTTGTGGGCCCCCAGCTACCGTACAGGTAATATGCCTCAATTTCCCGTTACACGTCTTTCCAGCGCTAATATATGCTCCTGACAGTGTTGTTCCAGACTCAGGAACCAACACAGACGGAGTTGACGACGCCTACAGAGCTGTAGGAATAGGTCGAAACATAGTTCCCCCGGGCTATTGGGCACAGGAATTACTCAAAGCCAACTTCGATTCTTTTAAAACAGAGAGAGGCATCATATCTCAACTCCTGCTTGAGCTTCGAGACTTGCAGCCTCAACGCGAACCCTTCTTACGGGACTCTCAACCATGGTCGGCCAGAGGATTAAATGACCTTCTACACAAGGACCGGGACATTGCTGAAAGTGGAATCATGACCGTCGTGGGCGAAGCAATGCCACTCAAACTCGAATGCACCCGCTGCAAGGAGAAGAAAGGCATATGGGCGAGATGTGTTGTGGTCCCGGGGGCCGATGGTCGAGGGTTGACTTGCAACAACTGTCACCCTTTCTATATCGGCTCGGGATGTGAGAAATACGTCCCCCCAGATGCCGGTACTGCCTACAAATCCGTCGGACAGCGACGACGAACAAGTCATGATCAAGACGACGATAAAGCATCCCTGGACAGCAACACCTGGAACTTTGAGCCCGAGGCTCTGGGACATCTCGTCGAGGAAAATTACCGACGTGCCTGCGAGAATGAGGACGCGTATGAATGCGGTCAACTTCGGGATGATGAAGTCCGATCTCTTCGACGCACAGCCTATGGACTGCTACAAGCATACCGCGACCTCCAACTCCGCGAAACTTCAATGGATAATTGAATTCGGGGTGGACCAGAAGGTGGTACTGCAACTCCGGCTCTGAATACCAAGCATACTTCCCCACCTTCTGAGGAAACCAAAGCGTTCCAATATCCTTCAAGTTACTAGGCATAAGATTACTTAGCCGAGGAAATGTCATTGCAAGATTTTAACGAGATAATCTATCACGTCAGATGTAAGATGTAAAAGATCTCTAAAAAGATAGCAAAAAAGATAACAAAAAGGACCCCCTAAAACTAGATTTGATATATGACCTAAAAGATCTCTAGAAAGACAGCAAAAAAGATAGGCAAGTGCGGTGGGAGGAGATCACATGTCAGACAGCACGTTGAGGAAGGCACGCAGATGGGCAAGTATAGAAAGACCTCTCAGTAGGCTTCCTCTTTCTCTTCCTTCTCTCCAGCTTGGTTTTCAACGTCGAAGCTAGACTTGATCCTTTTTCCATCAAATTGCTATCAGTTTACACGTGGTCAAACTTTTCTGAAGCACCACTGTACGTGAACCTTTCTTTCTATTTGCTTTTCACTCCAAGAACGGGAAGTTGTTACCTCTCTCGCCGGTCTGAGCCGCATCATTCTAACCCTTTTCAACCACTGTTGCTTATCTCTTCAGGAGCAGGCAATAATCACCTCTCGCGCCGGTCTAAACCAAAACATTCCAAAGATGTCCTGGAACTACGCGAACGTTACTGGCCCCGGGCCCTCGCACATGTGAGATACCTGAAATCCTCTTAGACCTGATCGAATCTATTTCAAAGCTAATCTATGCTTCTGATAGTGTTGCTCCAGACCCCGGAATGACCACTGTGGGAGCCAACCTGTTCCCCACGGCTCCCCACAGGGGTCGAAACATCATTCGACCCGGATATTGGGCGCAGGTTATTCTTGCCGCCAATTTCAATTCAGTCAGAAGAGGGACCTACATCACGTCTACAGTCGTGCGTGATCTTCGAGCTCTGCCACCTTTGCGAGAACCTTTTCTCCGTTATTCTCGAGGTATGACCGCGGTCACATTGAATGATAACTTGCACACCCAATCGAAATGTGTTGAGAGTGCAATCATGACTGTCGTCGGTAAATTGAAGGAAGATGAATTAGAATGCGAGCATTGCAAAGAGCAAGGAGGTCCATGGGCAAGATGTGTCATGCTTCCCGGGGACTACGGTCAAGGGTTGGGATGTAACAATTGCCACCAACTGGGGCGCGACGCCCGCTGCGAATATTACACGCCACCAGCCCCTGGCACTGCAACCCGGCCCACCCGACGACGACAACCCGTCCCCGAACAAAGCCAGGGCCCACGATTTGACGGTAATGCCTTTTCTACCGAGCTACAAGCTCTCATGGTACTCGCCCAAGATGCACAGAGACGTGCCCGGGAGATGGAAGATTGTCAGAATCGGGGTCAGGTTCGGGCTCGTGAATCCCGATCTCTCCGCCGGGCGACTGACAAGGTGGTGGACGCATGCCGGGTGCTCCAACGGCGCACAGAGTAAAGGCCCATGGGCAATATTCCCCATGGGGTGCATCAGACAACGAACTGTTGCTGAAGAAAGCGATGGGCCAAGTTTTGATCGCAATGCCTGGTCTACTGAGCTCGAAGCTCTCGAACAACTTACCGAAGAAGTCTACAGACGTGCCTGTGACAATGAAGATTATCAGGAACGGGGTCAAGTTTGGCGGCAAGAATCCCGATCTCTCCGCCGGGCGACTGAAAGTGGTGGACGCATGCCGGGACCTCCGACGACGGACAGAGTGAAGGAAACATTCAATACGGAGTGGATCAGACACCGGCACTAAAAGTTAGCTTAGAACAATGAAACACATTTCCCCCCTCCTGGGGCAAGCAAGGGGTTCTAATATCTTCCAAGCTACTTGGTTTATCATGTTTCAGTCGAGGAAGTTTTATTGTAGCTAGTGTCAGGCTGGCGAAAGCTTCTGATATCTGAGAAGATCCAAAGACTCAGACACTAATGATGGATAAGGAAGAAGGAAGAAGCTATAGAGCCAGCCAGCAAACAAGAGATATAGCAAGTGAGCAAAGCAAACGAAGCAAACGAAGCAAAGCGCATCAACGCGGGGCGAAGGCAAGCAAGAAACCTCTTGCACATGCACATGACAAAGAGAGAGATATCATGTGATGCTCGCATGACAGCTAGCCTCGAACGAGAGGATTTATCATACAACGTAGAGCCCAGCAGAAAACTGATTAGCCATTCAAAGGTGAAATTGGCAGTGGACGAGTTTGTTGTTCGGCAACATAAGGACAGTGTGTTTTCATTGCTCCTGCTCGGCAATGAACAAGAGCATCTCGTCGCTCATCACCACGTCGCGCTCAGCGGGGGAGTTTGGTGGTCGCCTCATCAAGAGCTCGAAGTCCAACTTCAGTGGGCCGCCATACACGACATTATCTTCAACACGGACTTGTTGGGACCGTTCAAGTCGTGATGATGTGGAGCTTCTGGTGGTGTAGCGGTTGGTGACTTGTGTATCTGTCCAGACTTCGATACACACACTGAAATTAGGGCTCATCGCTGCGTGGATCAGGACAACAAGATTTGGTCGAATGGGCGAATTAGAGTGCCACCAGTGTGCATCTTGCAAAAGCCTGTGGTATGAATCTGACACGCCCACCTCCAATACCAGGGAGGGACCCCGAGTCGGCCCAGGGTTCAATGAACCAGCCGGATAGAACGAGTAGTCTGGCTCCTTGGCTGTCCCGTGGCCGCAGACGCGAGCAGAGCCATAACTGGCGAAGTCCTTTCTGAAATCGCTTAGACCCATTTCCGTCAACGGTTGAAGGAGGAGGCTGCGGAATCTGGCGATCATTCCTTCGTGCTGTAGATTCGGCATAATTCGATAGAGGACGGTCCGATGTTCGCTCCACAAAGTTGCAGTGACTGCACGAAACAAGTTCTGCTCAAGCCAAATCCGATCGAACGTCTTCTCGTCTAAGTCCTTGGCGAGAAGGTATGAGAGGCTTTGTTTCGAGGTGTTGGGTGCGATAGTATCCTTGATCCTTTCGATTGTTTGTGACAGTTCAGTCAAAGACGGTCTCGCAAGGGTGACCGTGTTTCCCGCCTCGTCCGTCGTTTCCTCGATAGGAAAGGCAGGAACATCCGCTCCTTCCATCGTAAGATTCTCACCCGCTGGTAAGGCGTGACTTCAGATTCTGAATGATCTCGATCCTGTTGATCACTGCTCTGGTCGCCAGAGTAGAATATTGATTGCAGCGCGTACTCGTAGTTGAACAATAATGGTTTCCAGTGTGGGGGAAGTCCTCTAAAACGGCTCTCCGCCGGAACTTATTCTTTGCACCCACGGATATAAGTCAGCTCTATCGAGCATCGGCAAAACGCTGCAAAGACCACTCATTCTCACCCCACGCCCAAGACTGTGAGAGTGGAGAAAAAAAGGGAGGAAGGTGTAATTGTAATTCTGGTATCGTAAAATGGTGTTGCATAAGTATTTAACCTTAAATACTTCGACCTCAGACCTACTTTTTTAATGCTGCCTGACAGAAAGCTCTGATATTTGATTTGGTATAATATCCGAAAGAAGATTTAGAAAGACGGCAAAAAAGACATCAAAAAAGACAAAAAAACTTTATCATGTACAAGCCCTGAAGTTGGTCAGGTTAAAATGTGGAATCCAAAGTACTGGAGGTCAAATACTTATGCAACACCACTGTATGTTCTGCTAGCGGAGAGCCGTTTTAGAGGACGTCCCCCACACTGGAATCAATATTCTACTCCTCATACCCAGTTCTAATACACTGGTAGTACTTGAATTCGCTTATTTGACCAAATCTTGTTAAGATTGCCTTGCATGAGATTCTCACACGTCCAATGGATTGGGTCAAGACCTTCGGTGCTATATATGCCTCCCATCCCAGTACCTCAGACGCTCGCGTTATCTGTTTTGGGTCTGAGCGCTGCGTCCCATCTACAATTTCTCGGAATATGGGTGCATGGCTGGTAAAAGCAAAAAACATACAACAGCGAAGATTGGCTGGTGGTCACCCGCCCAACTATTAACTCACCGGCGGAGTCCGATTGACAAACGCCCGGACAAAGAAATCAGTCGAACCCCATCTCGGAGTCTGCTTCAGGGTCATGATCGAATATCAGGTCAGAATCGCCGGATCCTTCTTTGTTCCTCCGAGACGAACGCTTCGACGTCGCCGGTGATATCAATGCGGCTTTCCTCATCAGGTAGACAAGAATACCAAGGATTTGGTCGAAGTTATTTCCGAGCACTTCGAAGCACTTGATTGACCACTAGTAAATATTAGAATCAGGCTCACTGGTACGACGCAGATACACTTACTTGGGAGTTGTCATCCAGCTTTAGAAAAAGGAAATGTGTGGTATCGGTGGCCACACTATATACAGTGACATCGTCTTTGCCCAGCTCTTTGCGCATTGTGTGTACACACGCTTTTGACATGTTAGCCTTGGTCATGATAACGGTATCGAGAAGTACTCACACATATAGGCGAGCGCTTGGGGAACCCCTAAGCTAGCATCGTCTGGTCTCTTTGCTTCGACGACAATCACATTCACCTCAATTTCTTCTTTGTCCCCGTACCACACCCCGTAATCAGGTCGTCCCGTTAATGTGAACGTCTCGCCTTTCCATTTTACCGGTGTGAATGCCCACGTATTCTCCATTTGGACATGCATAGCCCTTGCGGATTCGCCGAGGGACGACGATACCATATGGTGGGCACAAACCAGAAGCATAGTGAGTTTGCTCCGGATGGTAGTTTCATTTTCAGTGCTGGAACGAAGAGCATTGTCCATTCTTTCCAACCAGGGAACTGGTTGCGGTTAGCAGGCTTCTTTAAACAAGTCATCAGGCTCACATACCAAGGTCACCAGGAACAGGAACTGGTTGAACGGAATCGAGTTCATCATCAATAGTCTGAGTGAGGTTGAACATTTGCTGAACGTCTTTGCGGCTCAACTTGGTAACTGCCAGGGACGCGGGCTTTGTCCCATCCATAAGTTTGGTTAGCTCATCAGTAGCTGCCAGCGCAGAGTAATTTGACCCTCCCTTGAGTTTGGCTAGATCATCAGCATCAATCTTGTGGTCGAGAAAACGCCGAAGCTTTCGCTGAATCTCCCAAGATGTAGTAGACATGATGACGAGATAAAGGGTTTCTTGAAGTGGAAAAGAAAAGGCTGCAGGTTGGTGAGGAAAGTAGAAAGTACGAAGGTGTATAGCACCCAAGGGTCAGATGGGTTGATGCCTGATAATGCCTGATTTTAGTCTGCAAACCATTCTTTCCATCGGATGTAAGTCAGCCCTATCGAGCATCGGCAAACCCCTACAAGAACCACAAATTCTGACGTCACGCCCCCATGTCGCCCTGTACAGCGGTGTTCCATAAATAACCTTGGAATTGATCTTGACTACTTCGACCTCAGACCCACAAGCTTCATGTCTTATCATAAAACCCACTCTACAAGATATAATATTGAGAAGACAGCAAAAAAGACAGCAAAAAAGACAGCAAAAAAAGACAGCAAAAAAGACAGCAAAAAAGACAGCAAAAAAGACAGCAAAAAAGACAGC